>JAQIYC010000407.1:0-14298 GCA_034699545.1 Porobelba spinosa
TCTAATTATAAGTTTCGTATTAATTAGTAATCAATAATTCTATTAATAAGAGTAGGGTTAATCTTACTTTAATTGCATTTACGGTTAATTTAAAAACTACTTAAATGATTTGGAAATATTTCAAAACAAGTAAATAGCAGTTAATTGATTTTTTAATTGAATTTTATTCATTAATTATATGAAAACACAATGTTTTTATCGATCGATAAAAAAGAAAATTAAACTGAAATTTGGTTTTGTTTGAACAGAAGTCAATCAGTAAGTCGTCGTCAGTACTCGAACTCGACCCGAGATTTATAGCACAACAGATAACTGCAATTGATTTAGTGAGCATTGAATCTACATTTTTGCATATAATCTGATAATTAATTTTGAAATTATGCACAACTTTAGGAGAATTTCCTATACCTTAAGCCACACTCATTGCTCAACACATCTAAATCGAAATCAAAGATTCAGAATATGATCAGAAATTTTAATCTTCTCTCTCGACACGTAATCGTTACTATTCTGAAAGCGCACAGGTATTCAAGTCTTAGATATTTTCAAAACCTATTTATTGACAATTTTGCCGAATAGTCCGCATATTGTAACCACTCATTGGATCGAAGTTGCGCTTCAATTGAGAAAAATACGAAATTTTAATTCTTTAAAGGTTTGCTCGATTTTGCACGAATTGAATGAATATATGTTAAGAATAATTGTTTTGAATATAAGGCTATAATCGCTGGTTTGACAAACGAATCAATCTATCGCTTAAAGCAATCCGTTTGGACTAAAATAAGTAGGGCTTCGATGTCGACATTCAAGTGGTTGTCCACTATTGTCGATGATGTCAATAATCAAACCCTTTTAAGACACACTCAACTCATAATCGAAGGCACGTCTAAAGTCAGGTATGAATTCCGAGTTTATATTCAAAAACTTTCCAAAAATGTTTACAAAATTTGTGAATTAATTATAGTTTAGAAGACGAGTCCTGCGGAACAATACCATATTTGGGGACATTCCTAACCGACATAACAATGATTAATACTCGTTATCCCAGTTATGTTCAGGTATTCTATTCAATAAAAGTCCAATTATTTGCAAAATATTACCAAAAACTCTGAATTCGTAGTCAGAAACGGATCAAAAGCTACTAAACTTCGAGAAGTGTTGCCAACAATACGAGATCCTAATGCAGATCCAATTGCTGCAGAAGAGTGTCTTCGCGGCGTTAACTGCAATCCAACAGCAAACTCAACAATTGGGGAGAAGTTATTTACCCCAAACTAATAAAGCCTTTACGCCTACCATTCCCAGAGTCGCCAGAATTTTCAGGATTTGGTTTCAGGCGAATGACATCGAATTGATTACAGACAAGCACTGGTAGGTTACAGTATGACTCGCTGTTTGCATATATTGCTTAAATTGATTTCGAATTACCGGAATATATGCTCTGAATATATCTTTGAAAATGCAATACATTTTCAATTTTAAATGAAAAAACTGCAAAGAATTTCAGAACAAAAATGCCCTTGTCGATTTGTTGATAACTTTTGTAAATTATTTAATTAATTAATTTAAAGTTAGATTAAAGTTATATTGAATAGAATATTGAATAAAATATTATAGAAATGTGAGGGAAGGGGAAGGAGGAGGGGATCAAACAATTATTCTCTCATTGTGTTACCCATTATACCTAATCCCGAAAATCACACAAAAATAATTCCGAAAGTCCTAAAGTTAAAAGTCCCACAAGGTTATTTTAAAACAACATTAAATGCATTAATTGCTTTTACCCTAGTTTATTTCTACCTTTATCTCTCAAACTCTGATTTTGTTGTTTAATCAGTTATAATATTTTAAAGTAAAAACAATATTATAATATTTATAATTTCACGAAATAGTGTTCTGAAATAAAAAACTAAATTTTAGATAAAACTGGATTAGCTTAAAAGTAATTAGACTAATTGGGCCGTAACCGTGATATCAACGAAAGTTTATATGATATCCTTATAAATAATCCGATTGAATTATAGTTTATTTTAAGTTTACTCATTCAGATATTTTATTGCATGATTAAAATTTTAATCAAAGCGACATCTTATTATAAATTTAAATAATTATAATGTAATTCTTATATAATATGAAATAATATTAAAATTAACATTTACAATAAGATGTCGGTATAATTAAAATTTTAATATCGCATTTAATAAAATAGTATCACAAATGTGACATGTATATATTTTGAATAAACCCTTTTAAAAGTTGTAAGGCTTACAATGTAAGCAGTTATTATAAATGTAAATGGTTTAAAAAAACAAAACAAAAAACATAATATTTAAGAGATAAAAAATCAGACTAAAAATGCTATATTAACTAAACATTATTAGAATTTTGGAGATTAAGAACTTTGGGAATGAGAAGAAGTTCTTTGGATTTTCACGAATAAAAATTTTAGGATTAGGAAAAATGGGGTGAAATCCTCTGAACTTCAATAACCCTGTTTAATATGATCTGAAATCCCGGGACAAGTACTCTATTATAGAATACTTAAATATGTTTTAGTTTATATTGAGCTTACATTCTGTTAAATTCGACTAAATTTGTATAATTTAAACAGCCCTACAAGATTCTATCCTAGGCAATTTTGGAAGAACTTTGCTTTTTACTCTACCGACACCTTCTCCTCCCTGAGCTTGCCGAACTTCATATCACTATTTATATTTCAAATTAAATGTTTTTAAAGTACTGTACGTAAAATGATTTCTAAGCTAAATAAATAGAATTGTGAGAAATCCTTTAAATGTATAGAATTTGCAATTATGTAAATCCAAAAATGTGTGCAT
This sequence comes from Porobelba spinosa, assembly GCA_034699545.1. Classification (NCBI taxonomy): domain Eukaryota; kingdom Metazoa; phylum Arthropoda; class Arachnida; order Sarcoptiformes; family Damaeidae; genus Porobelba; species Porobelba spinosa. The sequence goes on from JAQIYC010000407.1 coordinate 2,838, forward strand.
AACGTAAAGGGCAGTTCAACTTAGGCTTTGTTGCAATGTTTAACAATTTTTAGAGAAAAAGTCTCATTCTTTCTCGAACTCATTTGTAACTGATTTCTCATTTTATTTCTTATTTATTTTCATTTAATAATAATTATTTATTTATTAAATATTTAGTTACGAACTATCTCTGGCACTCGAATCCTCGGCCATTAAACCCAAATAATGGAATACTTTATACATAATAATTCTTAAACGAATTACTATTAAAATTTCAATTTATGTAAATTATTTACAAATAAAGCATTGAATAAATAACATTTATTTATAGAATAGATAAAAAAAATGATACAGTTTAAAACTCTGTCTAATGTATGCAATAAACAAAACAAAACCAGAAGTCAAACTTACAGTAATTCTCTTGAATTAAATCAAAAGATTAGAAATTTTATATAAAACTGAATATCAATTGGTTTAGAAATATGGCATCGCTTTGATATAAAAATGAGATCTTTATGTGTCATATACTGTACATGTGTAGTAACTATCGCTTCTTAACAAAACTGCATTTACTGTTAATTCAATTAATGTCTCTATTGTTTGGAGTTTTAAAAACTATAAAAATAGCTATAATTGCGGTTTAAATGTAAAGGAATTGGCGCACAATCTGAGAGAAATGAAACAAAATTTTTGTTTCTATCAATTACTCAATTTGGTCTCAAAAGCAAGTATTTTAAGTTTGATTCAGAATCGGGTAATTTATTGTAACCGCTTTCCCTCACATACTGTTCTTATTGAGTGAAGTAGACTTATGTGCTTCTGTCCGAGTATTCATCTAATAATACTAATTATTCGTTAAATTGATTGAAATTTTAAAAGTTAATTTTCTAAACTTAAAGTGAAATTGGCACTGAGCAAGTAAATTCTAGTTGTTGTCAGAAACTGCCAATTGCCAGGTATTTGCAGTACACCAATTAAAAGGTATCCTTTCCTCAACTCATGAGTCATGACTCAGGCATTAAATTTCAATTTTAGTCAATTGTCGAAATGCGTAAAACTTTCCAAATTAGTCTATAATGTATCGACTATTGCATCTAAATTAAGAATCGATTGATTCCTTCCACAAGTTTCTTCAAGTCTAACCATTTCAAGAATATCAGCAAAAGTTTAAGAATTCAATTAAAAAACATTTGCTTTTATTATAATTTAAAAATTACAAAAATATTTTATAAATTTCTTTTAATTAAATCTCTATTTGTAGTAAAATTAATAAATTAAAAAAATATTAGTTTTTTAGTACTTATTATGAAAATATTTGTTGAGTTAAAGGCAAACCAAACATATGAGAGAATTATATGAAAGAATTTAAGGCAAGTATTGATTCAATTAATTACAAACTTCGATGTCTTTAGATATCTTCATGTAATCCCAAAATCAGTTATCAATCGCTTCCAATGGATCGTAAGTTTTGGATAATTCTCTACATTTCGAGACTAAAACCAAAACAACTAAAAACTTCATTGAATTCCACTCTTTCTTCAACTTTTCTTCACAGAATGTATTCGAAGCCTAAATTTTAAGATAAAATCTAAATTTCAAATTAATTACTAAAAGTTTTTCAAATTTCATAAATAATAAATAAATAACTTTATCCGTACTGACTCGGGCACTGATAGCGGCACTGCACTCGTCATCAATAGTGATCGACAATACGACACTAGTCGAGCACCGGAGGGCGGGCGGCGACTCATTGCTCTATAGCCATCACTTGCTTTGGCGATAATTCCTTCTTAACTCAATTGGACATAAGATCTTTGCAGCCGTTCCACTGTTCCAACCGTTTCCGCTCATTAAACTCAATAATTTAGTCATTAGTGATCTTTAGGTCTATAAAGATATAAAGTTTTTAATCAATTTTAATTTATTTGTAAAAATAAACATTAATTTGTGTCCGAATCTAAAACCAATTAATTAAACAAAACATGTGATAAACTAAGGGATATATCAATCTGTAGTTGAATGAGATATAGTTGGATAGCCCTAACGGTTTGGTTCTAACAACCAAATTGAAGCGACCGTTCGGTGCGATTGCGATATACTTTCTAATTAACAATATATAGTATATAGGGTTAGTGTAAGCGCTTTACCGATTCATAAGTGTTCGCCGAAAGCAATACTCAAACACTTACCCGCTTTTCAAGTATTGTTTAAATTCGCGAAAATACTAATCAATTCAAAGGTTTTGACATTAAAGAGAAGTAAATAAATAAACGACAACTACTGCCAGTGATGCAGAGCGTATGCGCTTTAGGGTGTGGCTTAAGTTGACTCCGCATTCATCATATGATTGACAGCTATTCTAGATAATAAATTTCAGCAAAGGGTGTGACAATAGTAACAATAATCCCACCCTTGGCCTCAAATAATCTTTAGAATAGCTGTCTATCATATGATGAATCCGGAGTCAACTTAAGCCACACCCGATAGCGCACAAGCTTTGCATCTTTGACTACCGAAGCTCTAAAACTTTCAACAATAGATGGCATTACTAATCAAAGCAAAAGTATCTTGCTTATTTGTGCTGCGCTGTTTTAGCTCTTAACCTGGCAACTTCTGAAAGCATTTTATTAAAACCTAATACATAATCAAATCTAAATTACATAACAATTAATTAAAAATACATTTAAAGCGAAAAAATGTTTGTCAGAGAAGACCAATAAATGGCAATAAACTCATGACTCAATACCAGTGCAAAGTAGCGCCAAATCTAATTGACCGGCAATTAGAACTTGTAATCAGTTTGGAATCAACGCCTCAATTGTTTTCATTTGTTTTATTACAATATTTTAATAGTAATAAAATTAATTTGTTTTTATCAATAAATTTGTTTTTTGTGTTTTTCACAGTTGTATTGTATTGGAGAACCAAAAACGCGATTTAATATTAATGCGATTTATATCAAAACAAAATCAATTGTTTAAACATTAATTGAATCACAAGTTGTTTCAATTGAACGATCATTTGTATCGTTCGATCTCTGGTTAGTTACCTGATGTCGAACTTCCCATAACTCGAATGCCCTGTTGTTGTAATAACTGTGCGATTGCGGCCTTCACTCCAATGTTATTACTATTGTTTCGAGAATTAGTCGAATTGTTCGCTGAAGACTCGTTGTCTCCGGCGTTAGAATTACTATTCGCCGGCGCTCTCGACTGTGCCGTCACTGCCAGAGTTGACGACAAGTTCTCTAATATTCGAACCGTATCTGGATTTTCGACATTCTGTCAAAAAGACATAATTAGACAAACATTTAGACAAAATGTATTGAAATATCGGAAATACCTTTACGTTCAAAAATGATGCCAATTGTTGGACAGACAGCTGATTAGAACTAGTGCTCGAAGTTCTGCTATGTTTCTGAATTGCAGCTAACGTTCGCTCGATTTCGTCTACAAATACATAGATTTATATCATTTAATAATTTCATTAATTGTTAAAAAATTAATTTTTATTTCAAAAGTCAATACAAACATCGCTTTAAAACAAATTTCAATAACCGGTAAGAGATATATATATATATATTTAATCGAAAATATAATTCAGTTTTAATTTAACGACAAAATAGTAGTCTTTTAAACAAATGATAACTTAAATACCGTTTTGCTGAGAGGGTTGAGAGGGTTGAGAGGGCTGTTGCTGTAACTTTCGACGCCTTTGTTTGGACCACATTTCGTGGCAGTCCTGGTCTTGTGGCAGACTTCGAGACAAAAGCAGATAATCGTTAAAATCGAATAATTTCAATAAAACTAAATGACATACAGAGGAGGCGTCATATTATTGATGTTCTTAAGCCAATCACAACTGAGCGCCTGTTCGGCTGTTATTCTTTTGGATGGATCTAAACAAAGCATTGCGTCCAACAGATCCAGTGCTGACTTTGGAATGCTATCAATCATTGGTTCAACAAAATTAATATATTATTAGTCAATAAAACGCTTCAATGCATACAAAGCAAAGTTCTCTCGAAGACATCGGTTGTATTGCTTCTTCAGTTTCATAGTATTCCAATGCGGTAATTGGATTACCTGTGCGGCACAGGGAGGGATTATATAAGATTTAAATGCAAACAAAATCAGTGCAAAATGTATTTTAAAAATTGCAAACCGTTGGCCAGTTAGCCGGACAGGGAGTGCCGCAGTATTTGGCAATGGCTTCTAATTGATTCGCTTCGGAATTCGCCTGAAATATAGGCTTTCCTTTAAATAGTTCGCCTAAAATACAACTGAAATAAAAAATAATTACTGAAAAATTGAGTCAATGTTAAAATTATTGGCAATCGACACATACCCACAACTCCAGACATCAATAGAAGGTCCATACCGTTCCTCTCCATACAAGAGCTCTGGTGGTCTGTACCAAAGAGTTATCACTTTATTAGTATAGGGCCTCATCTTGTCCTCCGCACTGAATAGTCGGGCCAACCCAAAGTCAGCCAATTTTATTTGACCACTAATTCGCAATTATAAACACAATTCAAACAATTGACTCAAACGTAAAACGAGTAATAACTCACTTATTATTCATTAAAATATTCGAACATTTTATGTCTCTGTGAAGAAAATTATTTTTATGACAATAGGACAGTCCGTCTAAGAGTTGACGCATTGTGTGCCCAATGTTTGGTTCATTGAATTCAACTAAACCACTCTCTAAGAGACCCATTAAGTCGTGATCCATATATTCGAAAACTAAATAAAAGGCACCTAAAGGTCGACCAATAGGTTAACAAAACTCAATCAAAATTAATGTTTCAAAAACACAAACCTTTGTCGCGTCGGAAGTCCGTCGCGTCCTGTTTGTCGGTTACTATTTCTTTCAAATTTATAATATTCGGGTGATTTAGTTGACGTAAAATTTTAATTTCCCGAACCTATCAGTCGTTTCAATAAATCATATTTTAAATAACTATTCAAAACATTATATGAGAACAACTAACCAGGAAGATATTTGGCTGGTCAACGCAAATTCAAATTTTGACCAATACTATCGTAATTGTTAGGGAAAAATAGAAAATTTAATAATAATAATAGCGCCAACTTCGAGGTTGTCACAATTTGCTAATGTTAACTTTTTAAATGACACTCTTTTATAAGGTTTAATTAGACATAACCAGACTGTCATATAAATGGGTTTAAAATGGAGTAACTAATTTTTCTTCAAAATCATACCTGGGGTCAACTTAGATGACAGTCAACAAATAAAATGGTGTTTATGTGTAATTAAATCTTATAAAAGAGTGTCATTATTTAAATTATGACCTTTAACCTTCAAGTTGGGGCTATAATTATTGTTAAATTTTCTATTTTTGATAACAGTTAAGATAGTATAAACCAAAATTTGAACTTGCGCGGACAAGCCAAATATCTTATGGTAAGGAGTACTCACAGCAGTGATAGGAAAGCCTTCTTTTTCGTTCTCTAATCGCACTTTCTTTAGCGCAACAATACTGTAATCGAATCATAAACTGTTATATTCTATGCATTCATCGCTCAATTATCAACAAACCAGTCGTCAGTGTCCCTGGCCTTATAGACCTGCCCATACGTTCCCTCTCCTATTTGACTAATAATGTCGAATACGTCGACACATCGCGGATCCATCTGTGGTTGTGGTTGAGGTAATAGAGTTTTGCCTAAAATTTTTGGTCTTTTGGTTTGCAATGATTGTTGACTTTGGGTTTGCGACTCTTCGTCCTCCATATCGACTACCGGTGATGTCGAAGGCAGCGGTAGATTCGAAATATTGGTTCCGCACTGGGGAGGCATCGGAAGGCGCATCGGTTTGTTGTTTTGTACGGAAGGTATTACAGGTAACGGCAATTGCGGTAAAGTAGTCGACTTCATGGGCACAAAGCCGTTGTGTTGAGAATTAAACAATCCGTCGATTTCATTGTTTTGATTAGGAGTTGGCATAAAAGTGCGCGGAAGGGATGTCGGAGTACTAGTAGAAGAGGTCGGGCCCTCTAGAGGCTGACCACCAGACTGAGGGGTCTTCTTCTTGAACTTGTGTTGTTTCATGAGTTCAGCGGCAAAACTAGTCGACGAGTACTTATTGTTGTCCAACAAAACAGTCGACGAATTCGAACCCCTATTGCGAGACTCATCGCGCGGCGAATGTGAAGAATGCGACCGAAAGGGCGATCGCGGGCTTCGCATACGCTTTGGAGGCGGAGTCCGACTGCGCGAACGGAAATGCCTTTGCGGTGGAGTTCGGTCTCTATCTCTCGACCGATTACGAGGCGGTGGCGAACGCGGAGATCGAGAATATCGGACCCTTTGGAACGGAGAGCGCGAACGAGACCTCTCGCGCTGTAAGTATTTATTCCGCAAAGCCATGGGTGACATCCTTTCACGAGATTTAGGTCTGTGCGAAGGCAATGGAGACCTTTCGCGTGATCTGCGCCCGTGTCTGGATTTAGACGATTTCGATGGCATCGGGTAATGCCCGGACATAGTAGGGGAACGACTACGTGATCGCCGGCGCTGTCCTGGAGTCCAAGATCTCTGTTGCGGTGAAATCGAATGCTTCCTATGATGTGATAAAAGAGGAGATTTGGTTCGCGACCGACGCGGCCTATAGTCGCCATATGTGTCCCGATTTGGTTCGGGTCGGGAGGAACGTAAGGGCTCGACCGGAGGTGAAGAACGTGAATAGAAGTGCGTATTTGGAGACTTCGAGCGCTTCCGTTTCATTCGTCCCTTTTTGGTGGAGTCGTCAGAAGTGGTCGGAAGAGGTCTTCTCTCTCGTGAATGTGTCGGAGATTTTTGCAGCGAATGAGAGCGACGTCTGCGCGAGTGATGCGGAGACTTGTCTCTCGACTTATAGACATCTCTTCTGTCATCCGTCGGCTCGTATTTGGTCGGCTGTGAAGGCGAACGGATATGACTTCTATGCGAAACACTCGCATCACTTCTGTCGCGATCCGATTGACGCCTACTTTCCTTCGTCGGTATGTTTTGCGGGGATTTCGCAACACTTTTCTCTATTTCTCTAAAGCCCTCAACGGAAGGCCTCTTCTGTTCATTGTCTGAACTCTTGTTCTCTTTGACCGTCGGACTGACCACTGATATGATTTTTGGCTCTTCTGTAGCGTTTAGGCCGTCTTGAGGTTCGGGAGACTCCGGACCCGTTTGCAACTGAGAATTGGTCTGGAATTCTGGTTCAGTTTCGGGTGAAATGGGTTCCGCGTCCAGAAGTCCCGGAGAATCAATACTTTCGGCTTTGCCTTTGATATCACCTGAAATGCAATTAATATTTTAAAGTTTAAAATTTAATCAACGGTTCAGAACCAGTCGAGCAATGCATACATTCGTCAATAACTTCTTCGTCTAAAATATTGTCCACATCATTAAAAACGTCAGAACTCTTCTCGTCTTTCCTTCGCAGCCGACTCTTCCGTTTCTTCTTTTTTGACTTTCGGTGATCTCTAATGTAATCAATTTCTCGACTGTAGTCCTCTCTCCGGAGATGCCTCGTCCTGTGTCCGTGTCTTTTCTTTTTGCCGGTGCTCTCACTCTTGTCGTCTTCAATCTCTTCGTTTTCGTCCAAACGCTGACTCTTAAGAACTTTTGCGCAAAAATACAAAACATTATTAATTAAAATCCAACTAAAAATCAATTCAAATACCACTCGAATGCGAAGACTGGCGACTATTTTCTGGATCTAATGAAGAATCGGGCGATTCATCTCTCAATGGTTTGCTTTTGCGAACACCATTATCGCCGACCTCTCCCTCTTCCTCCTCAACCTCTCCTTCTTCTACTTCGCCCTTAAATCAAAATAAAATCAAAAATGAGTCAAAAAGTGAACGAATAATGGTTTGAATCGATTGAATCCATACCTGATTAGACATAATGTCTTCATTATCGCTGACGTCGTCGTACTGTTTGCTGACGAGTGGTTTCGAAGACATTATTTGCGGTTTCGGCTCAAAGTCATACTCATTGTCGAACTGATGGCTTCGATGCCTTCGATGGCGGGAAGAGTGTTCGGATTGAGAGCCCGTCCTGTGCTTCCGGCGCCGATGTTTGCGCTCTTTGTGCTCCTTATGCCGTCGACTAGTGCTCGAGTGGTGTCTTCGGTGGTGTCGAGCCGTCTGTTGACACAAGTCTTGGTTGTGTTCATTGTGGCGGTCATTGTCTTCAATGTCATCGATGGCGTCGTTTTGACTCAAATCCAAGTCGTCTTCACTCGAAGAAAGCGGTGAATGTATTGTCGGACCCATCAGTACATCGTTTCGCACAAACCCTCAGTTCAGTCAATGTTTTGGTAATTAAATACAAATTAATGAACAAATCGTTTCCTAAAACCTATTTTTATCGTTCATTTCAATCAAATAATAAAAATATTTTTTTCTTTTTCTCGATTTTGTTAAACATTTTTTCAATGATTTTTGTCACAAAAAACTATTTCAAAACAAATTTATATTTATTTAAGTATTTAATTAAATATTTATCATTTAATCTCAATATTATACAAATTAATCGCAGATCTACTCAATTGTCGTACAAATCGATTGGAAATAACATTCATTTAAACACAATTTGATCGCAAATCGCAAAACCAATACATTTAGCGATTAATTGAATGTTTGGCTGAATATCAATACAAATGTTTGTCAGAGAATGGAAACCAAAACCTATTTTCGCTCACAATATGGGTTTCACTGCTTTACTGCTTAACCCATTGGACGCATGCGTTCCCGCAATACAGTACAACACTTGCACTTTAATTAATTGCTTTAGAAATTATAATACTGTACTGTACTGTACATCAGATGTAAACTGTACAATCAAGTCAAAAAGTGTGAGTTCAATCATTTACTGTTTACTAAACACATATAAAAGGCTTATCTGAAGCGACACTCGGGTATGAGCTGGTCGTGTCATATTGTGGTTCCAACATAAGTTAGATATAATTAATCCAATTGAATTATAATAGAATTTGCTTTAGTTGACTCAATAAAATAAATAAAGTTGATTAAATGATAAATGAGTCGACTATGAATTTTTGTCTTTCTTGATTGCAGTCTATTGTAGAGGCAGCCAGAATTGGCCACAGTGGCCACCAAATCACATACAAGTGAAGTGCATTACAATATAAATAATACAAAATAAATTTTTAATAATTTCTGTTTTAGTGTATATAAGAGATAAAAGTTTAAGTTTAATATAGAGCAGCGATGACGAACCTAGAGAGTTCAAATAATATGGGTTAAGTTATTTAGTGCTCACAAAACCATTATAAAAGGCGTATCTCCAAGCTATCTCTAAGGTATCTCGAGGCTACTTTAGATATGCCTTTTATTTGCGTTTAGTGAACACCAAATAACCATATTATGTGAATTCTGTAGGTTCGCCATAACTGATATAGAGTAACAGAATGAATAATTTTCAAAGTTTTGAGAACCAAAATGATTGAAATTTGTGTGAAAATGGCTGACGTTTAGCTTTTTTTAGTTATACTGGTTGAATTTGATAGCAGCGCTCCAAGTGAACAAAACCAATATTACGGACTTATAGATAAGCTTAGATCGCAAAATAATTATTGTTTTTCTCACTTGTGGCGCTCTTCTTAGTCATATTTACTATAAGTACGCTTAGTATAAAAGGTGCTAAACTATTTAGTACTGCTAATACTATAACAGCTGTTATTTCAATCATTTTAATTCTTTATATAAATTTAATTTACTTAATTTAAAAGTTTTGATAGTGTTGTTTAAATATTTGAAGTATTTTAATCGAACCTCTGCCACATCATCCACCACAGCTCCAACCTCAGCCACCCCTCCTCCCAGCTTAACCACACTCTCTGTTATATCAAAAACATGTATTTAATAAATTATTTGAATGATTGGATGAATTAAAATTATATTTAATTAAAATCATTTACTTTTATTGGGGGGGGGGGGGGGTTAGATCAAAAATCGTTCGTACTTATTTATAATAAAATGTTTGTGCGTATAATTGCGTATTTGGGGGAGAGGGGGGTCTAAAATTTTTAATATTTTGCGTACGTACTTACTGTATGGCCCCTAACAATAATTAACTTCGTTTTTTGTAGTAAACTGAATGAATAGCATTAGAGTGATAACAACGCCATCCCTACCAGATGGCGAAGAACGGAACAAAAACTGCATAAAATTGATTTTCGTGCTTTAGATATGCCACGTTGTTGTATACGCTTAGTAAGTATTAAAATTGCTTAACGCATATTTTCCGAACTATAAATCTTGTGGTAGCTGTTTATATGATTAATATCTAATTAATTAATATAAAATTGTATTAAATTAAATATTTGGTATAATATTGTAAGGAATTTATTATATTACTTTTTTAAAAATAAGTTGTAAAACAACGCTATAGTTAGATTATCAAATTATTTTAGATAATATTTTTTTATTGAATAAATGTTTTATTTTATTAGAATTTAGATACATTTTTGCTTAATTTAATAATAAAAAAATCAAGGGTGTTAAAGATGGAATAAACCCGTCACTTCTTTTAAAATTCCCATACTTTCTCATATTCTAACCAGAATTATTCGTCCATGTTATTAACATTAAAAACAATTAAAGCTTAGAAAATTAATTTGAAAATGTTTATCAAGCAAAAAAATCAACACATAATGGCAGTAATAAAGTGTATTTTATTAAATAAAGATATTAAAATTATTTTCAAAAATTAAATAAATAATTAAATTACAATTTATACAATAAATATTACAACAAAGTTAAAATTTTAAAAAAATATATTTTTTAAATATATATACAATAAACAAATTTAATGAAATATTTTCCTCTATTGTCTTCTTCTACCATATACTATATAAACCTTTCTATTTGTCTTACGAGGGCTACCGTATCGACTTGGAGAATTATTAGGATTACCAGGGTTACCTGGGTTACCCGGATTACCCGGATTACCTGGATTGGCCGGATTGCTTGGATTACTCGGATTACCCGGATTTCCTGGGTTGCTTGGGTTGCCTGGATTACCCGTTCCAGGATTGCCTGTGCCTGGATTGCCAGGATTACCGGTTCCCGGATTACCACCTCCAGGTCTATTAGGTCTAGGTCTACCACCTCTGCCTCCACCTCTACTTCCTCCGCGACGCCGGCCATAAGTGCCATAACACGCATTTGCAACTTGGACAACTAAATTAATTTAATATTTAATTTACTATTATTTTAAATAAAAATAGTAATAATTTTTAAATTTTAACATTACATACCAATATTAATTACAATTATTATAATAACCAGCAAAATTAAAAATTTCATTGTTAAACTTTGATTGTTTATTATTGTTTATAATTAATTTTAAATTAATTTTGTTAGTTTAAATATTTTATATAAATAATTTTATTACTATGATAAAATTTTGTACATTTTAAAAATAAATTTAATTAAATTACATTTTAT
>JAQIYC010000408.1:0-14294 GCA_034699545.1 Porobelba spinosa
CAGAAATATTTAGATTAATTTTGTAATGCATTTACACTAATCGAAAAGGTATTAAGTTCATACTGTTTAGTCTTGTTATTCTTTAAATTAATTTGAGTGAAAATATTTACAAACATTTTGTAGAATAAGAGCCCCAATGACTCGATGGCAATCAGTTACACCGATTCAGTATTTATTGTAATTTAGTTTCTTTACAAATAATTAGTTCTACAGTTCGTCTAAATATAATAAATGTTTTCATTAAATAATTTACTCTTCAATAGCACTAAACACAACGAATCGATGAACTAATAGAAAGAATGGAAATGCAGTCAATGTCTGTCCGCCGCTGTCATACACTCTCTGGCCTTCTTCTCCAGAAACCTGTCTTTGGACTGAAGGGTCAAATGCAAAGACTGCCTACAGGTGCTGAGCGCCAGTTCTTTATTGAGTTGAAGCAAATAAATCGAACAGATATTGTAGTAAAAATTGGCTAAATTCTTGTCTTCGGTTCGAATCGCGCCATCGATTGCTTTCTTCATTGAATTCAAAGCGTTTTCGTAATCTTTTTTGTGGACATAAGTGGCGGACATGTCGTTCAAAAGCACTAGAGTTTGTGGATGTGTTTTGCCATTGATTTTAAGGCATATATCGAGAGCTTTGCTGTAATTATCAATTGCTTTATCGAACTGTCCGACAGAGGAGAGGTGTTGTGCGTAATAGTCGAAACACATGCCCAACAGTGCCATTGAGTTCACCTCTTCTGCGCTCAACTCATCACAACTCTTGTCGACAAATCGATCGACTCTTTTGTTTTGTTCGGTTAAACAGAAATCGAATCCTTTATCGCATTTATCGAAATCTCCAGAAATGCTATAAATTTTCGATAATTTAATCGATATTTCAATAATCGATTCGTCGTTTGGTTTCATTCCTTTCTTCAAAACTCTATTAAACACTTCAATGAAGAGCTGTTCCGCTCTCTTATAGTCCTCTTTCTTCATGTAATTATTGGCCATAATATCCAATACATAAGTCTCTGCGGACTCAAAGTCCAAGTCCTGCGCCATCGCGAGCGCCGAATGAAGAATCAGTTCCGCCTTTTCGTACTCTTCGGTTTGCATACAATAAATACCTCTTTTTATGGTTAAAATCAATGGATTTTCTTTACTCTCAAAGTCCTCTATAATCCCGAACCAAATCAAAAGTCCGGACACTATATCCCAAGACCTGTCGAGTGATAACAATTGAGTTATGACTCAAAATTCAAATCAATTCAGATTTCTTACCACAAAGTGTTTGCTTTGGTTTGCGATTCCTTACAATCAATACATTTGTTAACAAATAATTTGTTTGACTTTGAAATCAAATTCAAATCGACTTTCAATGTCTGAAAAGGTCTCCAATTCCTAACGATTTGACCACAAAATCGCAATTTTCCTAATGTTTTGATTAGTCGACAAAACTTTAATGAATTTAAATACAGTATTGAAGTCATTGAGTGATTGAATGCGTTTTAATTATTTGTTTATTTTGTTTTCAATTATTGTTATTAATATTTAAAAGCCGACTCACTATTCATTAATAACATAACAAAGCTAAGTGAGGAGGGGATTAAATTTGTGCTTGATTTTATAGTAAATTATAACACTTGCTTTAAAATCGTAACGTTTTTATTGGACAAACATTAGAATTATGCAATACTTTGTTTATATTTTATTGTATTGATTGCAAACATTAGCTTGTGATATTAATAGCTTACAGTTATATTTTTTAAAATATCAGCTAGAATAATTTCAACGATTTACTAAGCTAATTTTTAAAATTTACTTTTAGTATTTTTACTCAAATTATTTTTAAAATTAAAAATTCGATTTAAATAAAGCAAATAATCGCCAAATGAGTGCAATTATACCGAAAGTGTCAAAACTATCTTCTCGTGTAATCCGAATCCTGGGCTGTAATCCGGGTTTAATGACATTACAGGGAACTAACACTTAGTATGTGTTTGGAATGATTTGCGGAAAAGTTTTTCTAAACATTTGAAACCCTCTATAGTCTGGTCGGCAACGGCTCGAGTCGTGTACTCATAGATAGCGGAGAACCGGATGTTTCGAACTATATATCAAATCTTAAGGATGTTATCGAAGAGAATAACATAAAACTCAACCAAATAGTGATAACCCATTGGCATAACGACCACATCGGAGGCGTTAAAGATATCTTCAATGGTCTCAATATCTCAAACACAGGTTTGGCTCAATTTTATTGATATAATAAATGCAAAAATACTTATAAGTATTTAATCGAAAAGATTGCAAAATATATAAGTTATGCGACGAAGAACACGATCGCCAATACTTGCAATCATTTCAATTCAATTACTTAACCGATGGACAGAAGATCAGTACAGAAGGAGCGACTCTGCGAGTAGTGGCCACTCCGGGCCATACGAAAGACCACTTAGTTCTGGTTCTGGAAGAAGACAACGTTCTGTTTAGCGGCGACTGTATTCTCGGCGAAGGAACGGCTGTTTTTGAAGATTTATACTCTTATATGAAATCTTTGAAAGCAATACTGGAGTTGAAGCCGAGTCTGATATATCCCGGACACGGACCTGTTGTTGATGAACCCATCCCTAAAATACGGGAATATATAGCTCACAGAGAGCTGAGAGAAGAACAGATTATTAAAGTTTTGACAACTTTTGGCAAACCTCTCACTCCAACAGAAATTGTGAAAATTGTTTATAAGGTATAAAAATTGAGTTTAATTTGATTTAATGTTTTGGTTTAGATCTTAACTCTTATTTTGAAGGATGTGTCGGAACAGCTATATATCGCCGCAGAAGTCAATGTTTGCCATCATTTGGAGAAATTAGTTAAAGAGAAGAGAGTTTCGGAAGTGAATGAAAACCAATCGATTAAATACAAAATTATTATTTAATACGAAAATTGATTAATTAAAAGATGTTTTTAAATAAAGCCAATTATAATATATTTTTATTCTTATATGAATTTTGAAGTAGAAATAAACAAATATTTAAATTTAATTTAAAATAACATTATTTTGTTGAAAACATTTCAATGGATGACTTTTTTGGGACAATTATAATAAAATTTTAAATTTAAATACAAATACAAACAAACATTACATATACATTTTTATTTCAGAAATTCTTACTTGTTAGTTAATATTATAGACGTTGAGAGAAGGGGCATAGATGCCCAAATTCTACCCTACCAACGAAATTCTGAACCCCTCTTTTTATATAAAGAGGAGTATATACTTTCCCGTACACCCAATTGCAAATAAATAAATTCTAAAACAGTTTAACAAGCTTAATATCCAACGTATTGTTGGAGATAAAAATATTCTTAAGCTATCGCTTAATGTGCCTAATATACTGTATAGTATTTCGCTGCAAATAAAGAAATTAATATCGGTTGATAATAATAAAGAATGAGAAAAAAACTAATGTAAATAGGCAGACTACAAATAAATTCAAATAGATAACACAACAATTATTCTGAATAACAAATTGTACAATTAAAAATACAAAAAAGTGAAGTTACATAATACTGTAATTGCGATTCTTGTTTATATATATATATATATAATTTACCTTCAAATTCTTAGAGCAAGCTACTCTTTTTTTATTTATTTATTAATCGTTTCTTATCTAATCTGGTTTAAATTTATTTGAATTAACTAAATTTTATTAAAACTAAGTATATTTGGTTTAAAAATTTATACCGGTAAAATAATCTGTTTTTTTGTTTATATTCAATCTGACCTTGTCCAAAATTTTGTCTCGACCTTAGTCCAAAATTGTCCAAATCTCAGCTTGTGTGGTTTAAGGTCAATTTATGTAAACAGGGTATATTTGTTCAATTAGTGTTTGTATTGCTACTAATAGCCTTCAAATTTCGAATAACATTTTTATCCAATTGATTATATACCTGGGTAGATAACTGTTAACTTGCTCAACATATTTGATATATTGATTCGTCAAACATTAATTAGTAATTAATATTTATTACTTATTGATAATTTTAAGTCCATTAAATAAAAACTTAAATAGATACAGACTAGATTTACTGGAAATCTTAATTGTTAATTCTGAAAATTATTGTTTAAAAAATAATTGATTTGTTTGCAAAAAGCATTTTGTAAATTATCTGCAATTATAGATATTATTCAATTCTATACTTCAAAACAATTACAAAACTTCAAAGAAATGCCGATTGAATGCGAGAAATGACACAAAAGCCATAACTTTGTAGTTATGATTAGATAAACATAAAGTGTTTAGTTGTTGTGGTTTTGTTGAAAGATTAATATAACAAATGATTTAATACAGTTTTAACATAAAAAGATTCTGCGCAAACACTTTGGGGGAAATGGTCTTCAATTCTTTCATCATTTTACTTCTTTTTAAAAATTAATTTAATTTTAAATAATTAATTCCAATATTTATTATAAGTAAAATTTAATATGTTTTTAAAACTTATCTTGATACAATTTTTAATATAATGTGTTGGAAATTAAGAAGAATTTATACAATTTATTTACATTTAAAAACATAAATACAAATGTATGATTGATTTTAAATGGCCATGCTACAAAATTGGTATGAATTTAATAAAGAAATATACTTTATATAAGATTTTAAATAAATATTTAATGCATCTTGAACATTAATTTTATTAAATTATATTAATCAGACACATTTAAAAATTTTAATTGTAAACAAAATTACTAAAGATAATAAAGGGATAGCCGAATTAAAATGATAGAATATCTAAAATAAAACCACGTTAAGTTTAACCAAAGTTGACTAGGTTAAATGAGGTTTCTGTAAAATTGAATTTACTAACAGAATAGCCACTATTTTTGCTAAAACGTCATTTTGTGGTTAATACTACAATTAAAAACTTTTAATTGAAATTAAATTAAATTAAATTTGAACATATTTAACGCTAAAAATTTTACCTTGCTATAAATTATTTATCTTATTGTTGGTAATTGGTGCAAATTTTTAGTTCAAAAACTCAAGTTTTAAATTAAATTAAATACAAAATAAAAACAATTATTATTTTTAATTTTAAAATTTATTAATTATTCTTATATTTTTATAATATTTTTAAATTACATGATAAATAATTTAATTAACATAATTTGTTTTTTTTTGTACTTAAATATTAAATAAATTGTTATTTAGGTTTTTAATAAAATAAAAATCTACACTCAATAAAGAAATTTTATTTCGAGTTTTCTATTTATTATAATATCGATAGATAGATAAAAATAGCCGTTTATTATAAATACATTTGACTTAGAATACAGAAAAATTTGGAAAGAAAAACATAACTAAAGTTTACTTAAATTCTATTATTTAAATAAACGGTTAAAATTGCTCATAAGACTAACCTAAACAAAATTAATTTACTTTGTAAAAATAAATCTAAATCAAAAAATAAATTTTAAAAACATTATTTTTATTTTCACTAAGAAAAAAATATATTCTTGTTGTACTGACGTCAGACATGAACTAATCAAGTAATTTATTGCGTGTACAAAATTTCAAACTTGAGATTTTGAACCAATAACACATCTTGGCTCTTATTTTAGAATTATTTTTAAAATAGTACAAAACGTTATTTAAACCAAATTTTACTTTATTTTATAGTAAAATCGTTGTAAAATAATATTTTTAAAATGATATTTGTTAATTTTAAATTTTAGTAAAAGCAAAGTACTTTTTTAATTTATCTAAATAATTTTAAACTGAATAAATAATAAATTATCTTTATATATTTAATCAATTTAGTTTTAAAATAATTTTTTTTATTTTTTTATAGTTTTTAAAATGTATTTTATGTTTATATTTAAATTTAACAAATGTTATGAAAAATATTGTTTTACAACGTTTTTATTATAAAATAAAATAATATAATATTTGTTTGAAAAAAGTTTTAAAATAATTCTTAAATAAGAATCAAGGTGTAGTGTCAGCTCAAAGTCCCAATTTTGAAATTTCAATCACGCAATAAATGACTTGATTATCGCATGTCTTTTTGTACTTGAATTTAACTCGGTAATTTGAACAAAACACACTTTTGAAATTAATAAATTATTTATGGATTACTATTTTATTGCATTTGCAATAAATGTAATCTAGTTTTGCACTAAATTATCAAGAATATTCTATTACTTTATTCCATAAACATTGAACCGGTTATATTAATATAACAGTTTTGTAATTATAAAATATATTGCTAAATAATTAAATTAATTTGTTTAATAAATTTGCGCATTAATAATTATAAAATATGTAGTGGTGAATGGCCGTCAGTCGGTGAATGTGGAGGAGGGGCCCCAATAAAAGAGCTATTGCTGGGGTGCGCAGCTCAGGGAGTGCTCCGGCCCGTGTTCCTCCCAGCCCTCGGTCACCACCGCTCGCAAGGCCCGCGAGATATGGCTTAATCGGAGCCAACGACTAGCGACCAGACACTCAATATTAATAACTTACTATTCACTTAACACTTATATGAAGTCACTGTCGCTTCAGAACAACTTATGATTTAGTTTTAATTCAATTGATTAGCGCTTTAATTAGTAATTACTTAGAAAACAATTCAAATAATAAGTCTTATTCTCGAAATAATATATTCTTTATTAACAATTCTTAAGCGCTTTTTAAGCGACTGTTTATTACAAAAGTCAAAACTCGAATCGTAATCAAAATCAGTACAAAAAGTAAGTTTAGACTAAAACTCAGATTCAATACAAAAGTTATATTCAATACAAAAGAATACTTATTCGTCGCTAAAACAGTAAAAGTTTAGAAATACTAATAATAGTCGCTATAAGTCATTAATTGACTTAACATAAGTTTAAAATTAATAACATTATGAATAAAGCGACTTTACAGCAAAGTATAAGTTTAAAAATAAATAAAAGTTTAAAATATCGCCAGCGCCGGGTCATTTCCATTACAAATATCTGTTAATATTAAAATTTAGAGTTTAATATAAAAATTTCATTTATTATTAAAACATTTAAAAAATAACCAGTTACACTGTACATTTTGTTATTAATTTAACGTGTACAACAGTGATTACCAGAATTAATAGTTCAAAATGTTGAGTTATGTTATTTAGTGTTTACTAAACACATATAAAAGGCATATCTAAAGTGGCCTACAAGGACTTTCAAAAGCCATTTCAGATATGGCTTTTATATGTGTTTAGTAAACACTAAATAACATAACTCAACATTTTGAACTATTAATTCTGGTAATCACTGGTTTAAAACATATTTTGTATTCACATTCGACTCATTGCTAAACATAAAACACAAGTCATTTGTAAAAGACTTTAACCATTAGGTTGTATACGAAATGTTAAGTCAAATGTATTTCAATTATTAAGTTAGTTCTGATTTTGTACTCAAAGACTAAAGTAGTGATCGCTTGTTCTAAAAGACATAAGTCCTGTAAAATTCCAATAAGTATTCATTCATTAAATTAATTAATTTATATTTTAAAACTGTTTTCACTTAATTAAATATAATTAAAACTAAATATACAATTCGCACAATAAGTGCTCCGGAACATAAATATAAGTTAAGTTAAAATAAAGTTAACTCTAAATATAAAGAGACGGTGCTTAGAGATCACCAAGGACAGTGAACAGTAAGTCCAACAGCACCGGGAGAAACGGTAGTTAACTCCCAATAGTGACATCAAGTCGAGTCACTCAACACATCGAATCGGAAACGACATCGAATACGAGACGACACTCGCGAGTGAACGCGTAGGACCCGAACAACAGTCGAATCACGGCAACCCAAGCATACCCGGGCTCTACGCACTTCACAATAGTAATTGTCAAAAAATAACCTGCACCAATAAGTTATATAATGAATGAATACGAACTAACTTTAATTAACTTTTATTTTTACTTTTTTAAATATTTATTATTTTTAGATATACCGTATAAATATACTCTATAAATGTTTCATGTTAAGTTAAAATAAAATTTTAAAATCCAGAAATAGTTAAGAAATGATAATTTAAAGAATTACTAAAAATAATTATTTTATTAGTTTAAAAACAATATAAATTTTAAGATTTTCAATTTAAATTGTTGTTAAAGCATTTAGAGCAATTTTATTAATTAAAATAATAATTCGGGTTTTTAATAATTTTGGTAAAATAAATCACAAATTTGTAGTTAATTTATATTTAATAATAACTTTAATTTATTTCAAAGTTTTATTTGTAATTATTTATACCAAACATATGTCTGAATTGAATGTTTCGGAACAATTGTGTTTAGATTTCCAAAACTATAATCAAAAATAGTCAAAGGAATGTCTTCATTCCATAGGTTCAGAGCTATAAGAACTGTTCCATTATCTGGAGTCTCAAACGCAATGGTATCCAAACGAAGGCTTCCCTTATCGGTGGTGTCGAGTCGTTGTGAATCCGGAGCTAAGAATTTGGTGAAATGAGCCAAAGAGTAGTACATCGGCTGTTTGTAGTACTCATTTGCACTCGAGTTTACTATAATAGGCGAATCCACAAAGTTATTCGCCCAGTTAGGTCCTCCATTCAAACCAAGTGCTAAATTCCAATCAACCCAACCGGTGGTGAAGTGTTGCAAATCCTTAAATAAATTAATTGATTAAACATTTTAAACCTCAATTCAAACTTCAATACCGTTATAATATCATAAGCATAAGCCTGTGCCCGGTCCCAACTGCCCAGAATCACTTTATCCTTTTCAAAAGGGCTGAAGCCTTCACAGGCTTCGGTGGAAAGTATGAAAAAGTCTGGAAATTGTTTATTCGTTTTGTCCAACTCTATGAGCGAAAGCGCGTCATTCAGATACCAATGAAAGGCAATTCCCGAAACATATTTCGCACTCGAATTGTCTTTCAATATAATGTTCGCCCAATTGTATAGAAACGGTCTTTGATCGTCGAATACCATGAGTTTAAGTTTGTCGACGCCATAACCGGCGGCTTTCAAAGCCGGCCCCAAATCTTTGGCCACAAAATCCTTTTCCTGTTCGGCTGTAAAACCCATACAATTAAACGAAAAGTTTGATATTTCGCCGTCGAATGGCTCGTTCTGTACAGTCAGTCCCCATAACTCTATTCCTTTACTTTTGTATTCGTTTAGAAATCTTTCAATTAAAACAAATTTATAATAATTTCATTTCGAACCCAATTCTAATCACTTACTTAACAATATACTGCGCGTATGCCCTATAGTACGGCCCACCGGCAACACCTTTAAGAGTTCCTTTACCGGCCAAGTCGTTGTTGGTCTTCATCCACGCCGGGGCACTCCACGGACTGCCGAAGAGCTTCAAATTCGAACTATACTTTTTTGCCAATTTTATTAATGGAATCTAAAATTTTGAATTATTTTATTAGATTTTGGAAATATTATGCAAACATTTGCATACCTTATACTTGAAGTCTTCATCGGCTAACATAAAGTTGTTGAGCGCCAGGTCTTCACTACTAGAGTCGTCGTAAGTGTATTTTCGGGAAGAGAAGTCACTTCCGGCGACTGGTATTCTTCCCATAGAATATGACAAACCATTTGTGGAAAAATAGTTTTCAATTATTTGTTCAGACATTTGTGTATTCAAACTCAATATATTAATTCCCGCCGCGTCTGCAATGCAATCAGTTTTATAGACATTGATTGTAAAAATAAAATAATTAATTAAAAAGTAATAACTAATGAGAAAATTTAAAAAACAAAATCAGTTTTACCCGTAAAAGCTCCGCCAAAACCAATTATTTTTTGATATTTTTGATTTCGATTTATTGTTACAGTTTTGCCTTCATTTTCGGCAGAATTTAGCGTAAAATTAGTGAATTTGAAAGTCTTTTTCTCAAATCTTTTCCCGTCTTTACTGCTTTCATAACGAGTTATAATTCCGACCGAAGTCTTGACTATGTCTTCGAATGAATCGCAATAAGTGCTATTGCAAACACATACCGTTCCTCCTTTGCCATAATCTCTGGGCACACATGAATTGCTGGCCTCAACTGTTTAGATAGTTTTCAGTGAAAAATTAATTTTATTTAATTTCTAGTTTAATATTAAAATATTTACCGAAACTATTTGCTAACAAAACAATCAAAACAAATACAGCAAACATTTCCATAAACTCAACCAGTTTATTTTAAGTTTCAAATATATATTTATTTATCTAATACCTATTGAGTCAATTAGATTTGATAAGTTTTTAATCAAAAAATAATTTGCAATCTATAAATAGTAAACAACATTATCGGACACTGCGCTATAGACTATTTATTTTATGTTGCTCATATTTATTTAAAAATTTTTAAATATTTCCGGATTGATATCAATATGTTTCTAGAACAATCTAGTAATTATTTAAGTTTTGCCAATAACGCTAAGATTGACTCTGATACAATATTTTACCCCTAGTCGTTTAATCTTAAAAATTTGAACTTTGCCCGAAATAAATATTTTAAAATTTATTTTTAATATTTTTTTAATTTCAAATTAATTTTTTCAATTACTTAATGAAATCAAACAAATATTTATTAATTTTTATATTAAATCTATAATTAATTAATTAATTAATTAAATATTATATTAAAATTGCACCAAATTGTGCAAGGTAAGGTACTTGGTGAATTGAAAACTTAAAAGTTATGTAATTTATGTAAAGCTCTTTAAACATCATTTACGCATTGACTGCAAATTTAAATTTGTTTTCAAAACAAATCAATTGATTCAATGATGTCTTCATTGAAATGGAGTTCATTAGACGTAAACAAAGCCATTATTGATGTCATAAAGAAGTCGTTTCGGTTCCCGAAGATGACGGCCGTCCAGTCGGCGGTCATTCCGTTGTTCATCACAAACAAAGACTGTGCCGTCGAAGCCGTGACCGGAAGTGGTAAGACATTAGCGTTTGTGATACCGATTATTGAGATTCTGATGAGGAAGTGGTCGACCGAAAACATGTTGGACTCAGACGTCGGCGCCATTATTGTCAGTCCGACCCGAGAGTTGGCGCAACAGATATACGAAGTGCTCAACCATTTCGTTGTCGACAACCAATCGATTCCATTGAAGGCAATGCTATTAATCGGTGGAACTAATGTCAATCAAGACATCGAACGGTTTACGTCTTCCGGCGCTCATATAGTAGTGTCAACTCCAGGACGACTGACCGATATGTTGACGAAAAGCAATTCGTTTGCGAATAGAGTTCGGAAGTGTTTGGAAGTGTTTGTCTTAGACGAAGCGGATCTGATCCTCAGTCTGGGCTTCGATACGGCCCTCAACACCATTTTGTCGTATTTGCCGAAACAGCGCAGAACTGGTCTCTTCTCCGCCACTCAGACCAAGAAATTGGATCAACTGATTAGAGCCGGACTCAGAAATCCGGTCAAAGTTCAGATCAAAGAGAAATACATTGAGCCGTCGGTTAGCGAAGACTGCCTTCAAATGCCTCAAACGCTTCACAACTCTTACGTATGTCTTGAGTCATGCGATCAGAAAATGCCGTTTCTTATAGACTTCATCCGCAGAGATCTGACGGCAAAGTACTTGATCTTCATGTCTACCTGTGCTCAAGTCAACTATTTTGAGAAACCAATTGCCAAATACATTCGTAAAGAGTCCGAAAAGTCTGTTGTTTTGAAAATTCACCGAAAATTGAAGAAAAAACGACAGAAAATATTCGATGAATTCCGCGAAAGTAAAAGCGGTTTACTCTTATGCACAGATGTGATGAGTCGTGGCGTCGATATACCACAAGTCGATTGGGTCATACATTTCGATTTGCCGAACACTATCGAGAACTATGTCCACCGATGCGGCCGAAGTGGTCATCAAATCGGAGTTTACGGCAATTCACTTGTGATTGCGTTACCGAATGAAAGGGAATTCATTAGTTTGTGTCAAACGAAGGCAATAGAACTGAATCCATACGAACCCACTCTTAAAGTCGATATAAATCTGAAGAATAGTTTAATTGCTTTTATGAAACGCGAGTCGAGGAAAGACAAGAACTATTACGAACTCGGAATGCAGGCCTTCGTCTCTTTCATCCGGACCTACAGTTCCAAACACTGTATGTCTAATATTCTCTACAAAACTCTAGATATAAACGGTTTGGCCAATAGTTACGCTTTACTCAAAATACCGGTTATGCCAGAGCTGAGGCACCGGCCGAGAGGTACTTCTGTTTTCCAAACCACTGCTGAAGACATAAAAATTGCCAAACATTTTAAATACGAACGATATCTGACGAAAGATCCGACAGAAAGACGTGAGAAAAGGGTTGAAATCAAAGAAACGAAAACACATGAAGTGATCAAAAAGACTAAATTGAAAGGAAAGCGAAAGAAAGAACTGATCGATCGGTTAGAGATGGACGAGTTGGCCGACGACGCGAAGATGGTTAAGAAGTTGAAGAGCGGGAAGATTACGGCCAAACAGTTTGACGACCACTTCGGCCTCTGATCTGAGCGACGATTAATTGTTTTGTTTTTTAAAAATAAAATTTTATTCTTTAAAATCAAATTTAAGTCCAATTTTTATAAATTAATTACTGCTATTGAATGAGATTTCTGACAAAAATTTCAAAATCTATTAGAATATAGTCTAAACTGAGTTTATATACTGTATATACGAATCATAATTAGATTTAATGACAGATTTTAAGACAAAATATTAAATTAATTAAAAGTTTACAACAATTTGGACATAAATCCGGAAAATCAGAACAAAATTGAGTTTTATATAAATTATTGT
Source organism: Porobelba spinosa (assembly GCA_034699545.1). Taxonomy (NCBI): domain Eukaryota; kingdom Metazoa; phylum Arthropoda; class Arachnida; order Sarcoptiformes; family Damaeidae; genus Porobelba; species Porobelba spinosa. Next base: position 12,809 of record JAQIYC010000408.1, read on the forward strand.
TTTTGTCGTATTTTCGAAATGAGAAAACTGTACAAAAATTCGACGAATTGTAATCAAAAGTTTGATTTAAACCTAAAGTTTAAAATTTTAAAAATTAAATAAAAACAATCGTTAGTGAAGTGAAGCGCCGAAACCGAACGTTCGCTTAAGACTCTCGAAGTAGTAGTGTTTCCAACCGTTTTCCGTTCGGTCGAAGTCGTACTTCGGAATTCCCGTCTGACTGACCGTCACTTCCGTGCAGTCGCTCTTCTGCTCCAAATCGATGCTCACCTGCGAGTAGTGGTCTGTAGGCCAGGCCTTGAAGCGCCAGTTCTGTTGGATCTGCTTATTCGGCACTAAATGAGTGAATTTTCCCGAAATGTTTCCGTCAAACAGTTTGAAGAGTCCGCCGACCCTTACGTCGAGGACGGCCTCACTTCGGGTGAAGGCCTGCATCAGTTCGACTTCAGTGAAGGAGCGGTAGAACTCTTCGGCCGTGCATTTCAACTCTTCGGTCATTTTCAAAGAAGTCGTTTCGAATTTACCGTCGATTGGCTTCACAACACTTCCATTGAATGTCGAATTCGACGGCTTCTCACTTCTGGTCGTTTCGACCGCTTTCTTGGTTTGGCTTTCGGTCTGAAAGGCATTGATTCCGCCGGACATGAGCTTCGATGGTTTGATCATATCTTTGGCGAAATCGTCTCTCAAAGACGTCATATAAGCCGCCAATTGGTTGCGAATCAATTCAATGCCTTTGTTTCGCATCAAATCCTTCAGTATTTCAGAGTTAAAGTCATCCGAATCTACAGATATATCGATCACCACTTCCTCCGCACTGTTCTCTTCGCTCAGATTCGGTATATCTACCGATCCCTTCACCTCTTCGTCGCACCCGTTCACCCGTCCCTTCCAAACGCATTTGATGACCCATTCGTAGAAGAATATCAGTTTTCCCTTTCGATTGTTGGCAACGGCTTCGCCATCGATGGTATCGACGCTCTCTATCCGACACAAACCAACTCCCGGGCCGTCGATCTCCAGTCCCACCAACAGTTGTCTCAACTTGTCTTTAGACCAATTCGAGGCGTTCTTCTCAGTCCTGAAGACAATTAGATAACAATTAGAGCACAAGTCATACGAAATGAGCCGGTGCTGCCATACCAGTGCCAGTTGTTAACATTGGTGGCGTCGGGGCGTTCCTCGACTATCCAACGCGGGTCTCCTTCACCCCATTTGGCCATCGCTTACAATCACTCCGAACCACAAAATCAATTGATTTCTTAAGCTTTTTATAATTATTAAAATTTAATTTCAAATCACTTTAACGTTAATTACTTTCGGTTTAAATAATTTAAATTTTATATTAAATTAAATCCAATTTTGCGACAAATGATTCGTCAGTTTGTGAGTAATGTTTGGTTTGATTGCAATCGACAGACAGTCGACCGAAAGCACACTTCGAATGGATTTACAAATTGAGGACAAACTCGAGAAAATTCTTATC
>JAQIYC010000409.1:0-14291 GCA_034699545.1 Porobelba spinosa
AAACTTCGTATGACTTAACTGTTCCAACGGTTTGACGCCATTCGGGACTACAATCGGGCTCTTCTCATAACTACCATTTAGGTGAGCCGGCACATACTCGGGTGCGATATAGTCACCCAAATTGGCTTTTTTAACAAATCTGACTTTACTTTTGAACTCTTCATTCATAAACGCTATGATAAGCCGTGAAGTTTGGTTCAAAATCCAGGGTAAGTCGATTATCATGAAATATTTCGGGCCTTTCGGGTAATACGACTGAAGCATATCTATCGTAAAGTTATTAAAGTCGAGACTTATGTTGAATAGACCGGCGCCGGACATGTCGTAGACGAAACCCCAGCCCTCGTGACTCGTCTGTCGGTCCAACTTCTCGCACTGGTAGACAAAAAACTTTCTCAACATCTGATCCAAGTCTACAGACTTGTGGTAGCAGTTGGCGCGGCCCCAGACAATAGGTCGGCCCTCTTTGTCCTTATTGTACGTAAGAAAAAGTCCGATTTTGTAGATCTCTTCGGGAAAGTAATCGTCTGTAAAGTCATTGACGCCAAACGTCTTCCGCCATTGCATTGCTTTAATCAATGCCTTGAGAGCCGTCTCTTCGGATTTGGTGACCAGAAAGAAGCGTTCGATCCACCAGTCATTCGACTCGACCCGATCCACATCCGCTCTGTGAAACAAACCACTGTTTTCTTCATCGATGGCCAGAAAATAGTTTCGAATACTGTTTACGATTTCCTTATTCACTGACATTTCAATTACTTATAACTCGTTATTTAATTCACTTTTTTTTCTTCACTTAACAACTGTTTTCAATGACGAATAGATTTTTATGTAATCGACTGAACGGTTTGATAACTTAAAACCTGAATAAAAAAATAAAATTTTTTACACAAAATGTTTTTTCTTAATTAAGTTATTATTTAGAAATCAGATATTTGTTTCACATTTACTTCGCGTTTATTGTATTAAACATTTTTTTCTTAACAATTATTTCAATTAAGAACTTCAATGTATTTTTTACAACGTAAACAATATTATATTAGATTCAAGGTAAGCCAGTTTTATAATAATGCCACTTATTTCCAGTATATTACGCCCAGGTTGCTTTCTACACAGCATATATTCCCTGTGCTCTATTGCCCAAACGATGCTTTTTTGAATTGTGTTAGTATTGCATAAAAAGTTTATATAATTTTTATTTAATATTAAAACTTTTAATTTATACGTAAATTATTAATTAAAATGTTTAATATTTTTTGCACTAATTTTTATAAAATATTTTAAAATGTTTGTGAAATAAACATATTATTAATTTTAACTAATTATTTATTAATTAAGAAATATATCAGTAATTAAAATGTTTAGAAAAATATTTAAACGTAAAAATGTTTTGATTGAAAAATGGGTCGAAATTGTTGTCGAAATGAGTTTTAAAACAAAAATAAATAAATGATTTATAATATTTTAAATACAGATATTATGTATTCATAAAAAAATCTGTATTTAATCAAATAAGAAGTTTTTAATTTAAATATATTATAAAATATATACTCAGAAATAAATATCAAAAAAGAATAAAAAGTAATATTTTATACCTCAGTCTTCAACGCCTTTCTTCTCTCCGAAACGTATAGCTATTGTATGAATAGCTATAAACAAAATATGAATCAAATAATTGTCACAAAAATATGTGGTTTTTTCAGATGCAAACCGAAAGACGACTTTCCCTTAGAATTATCTAAAATAGCGAATGCCATGACTGCCAGTGCATAACACAAGTATTATAGCATCGGATAGGCATCGCATAGCATAGCATAGCATAGGATAACATAAGCGCAGGCATTAAACGCAAACTTAAAGCGCAAATCAGTTACTCTATTGACTGGAAAAACTTCGTAACAATCAATTAAAAAACCCGATTCATTAGCTGCAGTACAGAAAAAAAAACTGGATTTTTCTGATTGCCAACCTTCAATCTTGAAAAAATTTTGCCGTTTTATTTTTTAGTCGTGATCAAAATTTATAATTTAATGCGTATAATGTAAAATCGCGTCGTTTACAACTTTTTTTGTTCTTTGTTTATTTTGTTTGCGCTTGCTAATAGCGATAAATCTTAATTATATTTTTATCACTTGTGCATTTTGTGCATTTTTAATCTTAAAAAAGATTGATTTTTCTTTTGTATTGACTAACCGGTTGTTATCTGGATTTTTACATAATTTTTAAATTTAATATTAATTAATAGTATTATAAGAATTGATAATCTTATGGCGATATCGAAATAAATTTTATGAAAAAAACGTTTTATAATATAAAATACAAATTATTAAAACAATTTGTAGATTTAAAAATACTTAAAATTAAATTAGTGTCAATGACACAAAAACACTTATAAAAAAATAAAAACAAAAATATTCTGAATTTCAAAATAAATACAATATAGAGATACTTAACATTCCAATCAATTTACAACAAATAACTTCCCGACAAGTTATTAGACTCTGATTTCCTAAATCAATAATTTGTTTAAATTAAAAAGTTATTTTTGATTTTTCAGAGATGTTGGTTGACTTCAAAGTTAGGGGGGGGGGGGAGGGGGTTCGGTTGGTTGACTTAAAAAATTTAAAACAAAACTCTAGGAAAGATCATGGTAGATTTGAAAATATATTTTCACTTATTTATAACTAAATTTAAATCAGTTTTAAAGAAAATTTAAATAGGTTAACTGAACTTAAACTGGATTTAGCACTAGAGATATGCAAGACCGCCTAGCTCAATGAGGAGCATCAGGTAGAGTAAAATGGCAAATTTTGTTCTAAAGGGGAGATGAGTAAAGAAAAAAAATATTATTGCAATTGTTTTTGGCTGCAAAGCATCAAAATTTTGCAGAATCTTACCGAATTTAACCGAATTTAACCGAATTTAACCAAATTTAACTGGAATTAAACCAAATCAATGCCAAAAAGTTAAAACATTTGCTGGCACAATTTTTATGAGAGAATACCATAGCTGTGGCTATATATTCGGTGATAATATAGCTTTTTCCCAACTCAGACACATTCCTAATTTAGCACCAATTTAATTAAAAATTGTAAATTTATTTAGAAAAGTATTTTATATCTTCAAAATTCAAAAAGAATCTAATGACAAATTTTTAATTCTGGGCATAACCCCACCCCTTGGACATACCTGATGTTTTTGTAAGTTTTCATAAATACATTCATATAAGGATTAATATCTATAATTATTATGATTTTTCAACATTCTTAAGGTGTAATAAAAAATTATTTTAACTAATTGACTGATCTGGGCATTGATTGGTTAGTTAGTTAATATGTTTTTCGAAAAATAATCTAATCAATACTTAAAATGTTATTTTGAGATCATTTTCACGAATATTTTTATTGCTTATAAATTATTAGTTATTATATGTTATGATTAAAAGTTTTAGTTTAGATTTAGATTATTTTTTAAATTCAGTATTTTTTGGCAATTATTTTCAACATTTTTTTTAATTACTATTTTTAAAAATAATTTTAAAATATTTTTGTTTTAGTTATTGACTGAAAAATCTATTTTTTGTGTCACTTCTCTTATAATTTATAAGTTATTTATTTTTAATTAAAATTATTTAATAAATATTTATTGAATTAATTGAAATAAAATTATTTTAATTAACGATAAAAATTATAAAATTACTAATCAATATAAAAATGTCAAAATTTTTAAAAAATAAAATAAATTAAATCAAAAATAATATTTTATACCATTTAAACCAGACTTGGTCAGATCAGTTTAAAATTTTAAGTAAGGGGGTTTGCAGACCTGGACCTCCCACTTAGTTATATTTAATTTAAATCAAACGTAAAATTTATTCTGAAAATCAATTACAAAAATCAAGTTTATTTATAAATGCAATTTTATTAATCTATTAATAAGTATTTATTTTTTATTATACAATATATAAAATACAAAAATATATATTAATTAAAAAATAAAATAACTAAAGAAAATAATATTAATATTCAACCTAGATTAATAAAGATAATACAAAAGCAGTGATTAAGCGGCAATTATTAATTATAGCATTAATAAAATAAAATAACATTTTATATACAGTCTATTAGTTTCATAAAATTAAAATTCTTAATACAAATTAACGGCATTCATGAAAAATAACAACAAAAAATTTTGAAAAATTCAAAACAAAAGACATTCCGTAATAAATAAATCTAAAAATATTTTCCACATTCGCTGTAGAGCTTCGAAAGTTTTAAATGTGTATTAATTTATGAAAATCTAATTAGAATAGAGTCATCCAAAATAAAACTTTTTGCAAGTTAAACTAGTTCAAATAATAACAAATTGCAAACTTTTGCCGAACAAAATACCTAGGTAATTTATACAACTAATGTAATCTATATATTTAGCAAAATTCTAATTTTAACAAAATTATAAAGAGTAGTTAAAATAAAATTTAATATTAAATGGGGGTTAAACCTAGATCATATCTTGGCTAACCCTAAATTAGAATATGGCATTCAAGCCACCAGTTCGTTGAGGAACGGACGCATTCATGTGTGCGAATGAAGTAAATCAGTGAATACGGGAATGCATTGATTTTTAGCTCCAATTCACGACTGCATTCACCGAACGCTTACATATATTTAGGTCTACAGAGAAAATATTTTAATCACCTTTTTATACAACTTTATTCACATTCATGTTTCGTCAATTTTTGCGGCTTTTCTATTCAAATCTTTTGACATCGTTTTGAATAAGAAATTCTCTTATCGTTACATAATTTGCATACGATATAAATGCGGGCCTACCTGTGCCGCAAGAAAAACCATTGATTTATTAATAATAAATAAGTTTAAACCAGAAATATCCTGGGAGGAATAAACCGCTATATTGACTTAATTTTAACCTTGTTTTAATAAGATTAGCCTTGTTTTAGCATTAAAATATTTACTAACTAACACTTTTCAATTGATAATTTATTTTTTTTATTTAAGCTATTTCTTAATTATACACATTATCTGTAATAAAATATTTAAATTTTCTGACAATAAAAACAAAACAAAAAATTTATTATTTATATTAAGCGTTATATTAAAATATTTAAGCAAATGATTAATTATTATTTATAATCTAATATTCTTGTTACGATAGATAAACATCTTAATACTGTAAATAAAAGGGTTAGGTAAGCATGATAAATAATTAAATAATTAAGGTAAAGCCAATTGTGTAAATTAAATTTTTTATTCGGTATACAAAAGAAAAGATTTATTTACACTTTGAGATAAAAGGAAAAAATTATAACTTTTTTTTATTTAATTTTAAAAATAATCAATTTTGCAAAAATTTTATTATTAAAAATTAGTTAAAAAATTTGTCTCAATGATAAGGCACTGAAAAGATTGAGTTTTGCGATTAGAGTCTGAGTTTGTGTTAAGTTATGCTTATGTTTGTGAGTGAGAGAACTGATGCTAAACAGCAGTCGTAAGCGGATATTCATTAATCAAATTCTCGTTAGCCGTCTGTATCTGAAAAATTAGGAAATAATTTCAAATAACAATTAATATTAATTAAAACTTCGGACCGAAAAATGGAGCAAATTATTCGGAGACAGCGATTCATGTCTGAGAAAACGCGTAATCAATTTAAAAACAGATTTTTGTAACTACTTTATTCATGTTTGGCTATGGCGGGGGTGGGAGGGTGCCATGTCTCTAAAACCTAGGCCTAAGCTTCACTAAATGTTTTAAACTTATTTTTGAAATTTTGCCATTTGGTTTCTAACCCTCCCTTCAATCTCCCTGGGATTTTTACAAAAATAAATCATTTATCCTCCCCTCAACCCCTTCCCGACCTGACAGACCTTGGCCACCCTTATTTTATTTTATTTGTCTTTTATTAATTAGTAATGCACTTGAACTCGAGTCATGCCTACTATTAACTTATGTAATGTATTGTTTTAAAACTTATCATTTTGTTAAACAATACAACTTTTATGATTTTAGGTTTTAGACATTTATTTTATTTTATAAACTCAATAAAATTTTATTCTTTTTTAACTTGAGCTATTTTTCAGTGTTATATTTGAAATTTTAGTTCAATATAAATGCTAAAATGTTTTCACCTAAATTTGATTTTTATCTAGAACATATCTTTATTGTGCGAGATAACCTAGATATTTTTAATTCAATATTTTTGTGCAATTTATTAATAAATAATTTCAGTTTATAGACTCAGTTTGAAAGCAATCTCAAGTTTAATAGAAACAAATCATTACTTTATTGTCGTCCAGAATAGTCTGATTGCCATCAGTTCCGTATAAGTCATATGTGTCTGCCTTTAGAGTCAACACAAATTGAAACAAATTGTTAGCAAATTTTAAATTAATATAAATTAAAATTTTAAATTATAAAAACCAAATTACATATCAAAATAAGATTAAAATTTAAAACAATAAATAGTTAAGATTATTTAAATGTGATACATTATAAATATAAAAAATTTCATTTTTAGAAAAACAAACATAACTCTACGTCACATAAACACCTGAGACGTTTTGTTCATGCTAAAAGATATTAAACTAAAGCCTATAGAAATTATAATTATGTAATAAAAGTGAACTGGGTCTCAAAATCTTGTCTAGACATTAGAAAGTTACGAGATATTGAATGTTCAAAATAAAGAGATTTATGTTTATAATAAATAATAATAATCATAAAAGTGATAAAATGCTAAATATGTTCAAATTGTTGACTCATTGAGCCATCAATGAATAAAAATGCAATAAAAATAGTGCATTGATTACCGCATGAAATTCAATGCTATTCGATGAGACAATCGCTTTATTAGCGGCTAAACAGGATTTAGCCCTGATCGTCGTCATATTCAACAAGAATTTATTGCCGATATCACCGTTTGATTGCAACTCAAAGCCTGTATTCGTTTGCATCTCTAAGCCATCAAAACCTAAACCGAAAATCAAAAGGCAATTGAAGTTCAAAATTGAAGCACAAAATAAAGAGAGAATAAAGTCTAACAAAACCGACAAAACAAAAGAGAAAAAAAACAATCGATAAAAATTCAAATTCTTTTCTTTTTTATTGTTTTATTCGCTGATTACCATATATTTCGGGAATCAAATCAGGATTTCTTATGTCTCTATCATTACTACTAATACTTTGAATCGGATTCTGTTGTGCAGTGTTCGGCACCAAATATACGGAAAGTCTATTAGAGAGTGAATAGAGAGTGAATCGTATGAATCGAAATGAGAATTGTATTGCATTTACGAATAAATATATACATAATATATAATATATGATGTAATAGATTATAACAAATAAGTAGTTTATGCAAAAAACAAAACCAGAATAACGATTGAATAAAACAAAAAATGTTTGTTATTTATACTTTTGATTGTTTCCAAAATTTTGATTCAAATTGTTATCATTTGTTTGAATGCTGTGTCGATTCCGTTCCTTCTGTTGGTCACGAACTCTGATTTTGCAGATAATGGCAATAATAATAGACAATAGGATTACGACGAGAATCAGCGCCACTATTATTGCGGTCCACATGTCGTAGACGTCCGACGCCTGAGGGCTGTCCAGAACTATGTGTTCGCGAATGGGTATTAAATTAAGTAAAAATTTATTTTAAAAATAGTTTTATTGCAAATAATTACTAAATTTCTTATTAAAAAGTTTGAGAGTTTGCAGTTTGATCTGAAAGGCCTCGCTTTTGCCCAACTGGTTGGCCGAGTAGACGAACGCGACGTAACTGTGCTTCGAGTCAAGGCCTTCCACTCGGAATATCGGCTTCTGATCGCTGGTGACGTTGCGAATCAAATCCATGTTTTGGTTATAGATCTCTAAACTGAAGACTTGTGCTAACCCTCCGTCGCCGGCCGGCACGCAATCGATGAGAAACTCAGTGGCGGTTCGGTTGAGTAGCCGACAGTCGGTCACCGGCTGTGGATTAGTGGGCGGAATGAAGTTGAACAGACAGGGCTGGTGTGCTGGGCCGACGACATTGGCGGCGCGGCACTGGACCACATCCGGGTACTGTTCGGCGGACGGCTTCAAAATCAAAGTACTGGACAGACCATCGGTGGTGAACGCACCCGAACTGTATCGGCTCGTGTTGGCCGTCCACTGGAAGCTGACTTCCGCGGGCAGAGCGTCGACAGCGCACACAAGTCGCAGCTCTTCGGCGAGTGATATGACTCTAATAGTTGTGGACAGTTGTGCGCAAATCGGCGAATCTGTGGCGACAGACAAGTCGTGAATTTCGATATTTATATTAATTAATGTTGAAATTCAACTCTTTATTTGATTAGTCATCACAAAAATGTTTGCTAAACGAGATTCTTGCGCCACTCGGGCGCTCGGCACCGAAGCACCGGTACTTACACTGAATATAAACTTTAATTTCCTGGCTGATACCCCTTCCCTGGGAATTGATTGCCAAACACTGATAGCTTCCTTTGTGTATGGGTTTGGCACTCGTTATGACTAGACTTGAGTTATTGGCGATAATACCTAACAATATATAGGAATAGATCGAAAAGTCAGACAACACTCGTATGTAATCTCAGTTCTGTCTCTCAAATTCGTATAAATGGGCGAACAGTGCGGAATTAAACTGATGGAGTAACCAGGACAAATGACGTACACTTAGATTCTTGCTTAATATAGATCTAGATAAACTTTACTGACTAAACTTTACTAAATTTTTAACCTTGCTAATTTTAATACAGATTAATGTTATTAATGCTTAAATTAATAGCTTAGTATTGCATTTTTTAATCAACTAAATACTTTATGTTTGTCTCTAGTCCTGGTCACTCCAGGGTATGAAAGGCAAGTGAGGAGAGGGATGGGAAGATAGCGGAGACAGTAGGCAGTGCACAGTAGGCAGTGCTGTTTTGCTGTTTTTCGAGCCGTTAATGACTGTATACCTGATTTCGAATCAGTGACTAATTGGATGCCGTCGTGAAGAAAGCGTACGATTTTTGCTAATGGATTCGCCATAACTGAACACTCAATGACTATCTCGTCGTTCTCGTTGACAGTCGTACTGTCGATGGTATGGCCTTTATATTTGATGCTTACGATTGGCACATCTGATCGGCACAGATAGACACAGCGATGGCAAGCAATTAGATAAATAAGTTAATAATTTTTACGTTAAAGTTATTATTTTTTCAAAAATAAGATATTTGTCGTCTATCGTCAGAAAAATGTCTGAAAACTTATTTATTATTTTTGTAACTCAAGTATCGATTTTTCCAGAGTGTCAATGCTATCTAAAAATTTAATGTCAAATACAGTATAATTATTAAAAGTCGTGTTTTGTTACACAATAATAGTTATAGAGATTTTACAAACTTGTAAAACATAAAACATTAAATAAAAGCTCACTTTAATATCGAAAATTTTTCGCATTATAGCCTATTCTAAACATAAGTATAACATAACTATAATTACAAATAATATCTTGAAAACAGAAAAATGTGTTTTCAATGCATTTGACAAATCGCTAACACTTTGTGTTTGAAATGCTTTTAAGAGCGAATGAGAGCGGCTTTTAAGCCCTAATTAGATGAATGTGATGAGCATTGACTGGCAAATACTCGCAAATACTCGCAAATCTATCTATAAGTCTGTGCGTAACTGCGCTGGCATAGACAGCACAGGCATAGGCCCAGTCGACTGGCCATAATTAACTGTTGGCAATACAGATAACAAAGCGGTTGACACATACAGAGCACATTTAGTTTCCACCCGTCCTCTAGCGAACTATTAGCTAATCGTAAATTTTCTGCTCGACACGATAGATAAGCCCCGTTGTCCACCACTTGAGGGCTCAGCTTTAGTAGGCTTGTGGTCACATTTCCGTCGTGTGATATGCTTTCCCTATGGGTGTTCGCACCCGACAAAGCATCGCAAAGTAGTTAATGATATGTGCAATAAATGTGTGATTTTTTAAATGCATTTATTTCTTAGAAAAAACTTTTTTGTTTAATTTAATGTCTAATCGATGTATACCTCGAATGAGTCAACTCCCGATTGTCTTTATACCAAGTGATCTGAGCGGGCGGTCGACTACCGCGCGATTCGCAGCTCATCTCGACTTCGCGGCCGGCGATCAGTGTATGTCTTGCGTTCACAATCTCGACGTCGATTGGCTTTACTGTTGATTTGAAATGTCGACACGAAATGTGATTTTGATTTTTGAGAAAACATTTTTACATAAATAGTGTCGAAATAGAAATGATTTAGTCGTCGAAACTTACAGTTTATATCAATGGATAGCTGAGCACTGATAGGTTTGGTTAGATTATTGCTTGCTTTGCACGACAGCACACAATTGAAGTGACTTCTCGAAAGTCGACTGATGAGCAAATCGTTGTGAACCGTATTGTTGTTCCCACCCGTCGTATAGGTGTCGTCGATCAGCTCGTTATCCCTATACCAGTGCACATATGGCGTCGGTTGGCCTTTAATTGCCATTTAATCAATTGATTAAAATTACTGTTAATTTTATATTTATGCTAATTAATGCAAATTAGTGTAAATATAATATTGGTTTAAAATATTAAACCAGACTTATTCAGACATGGTCGGGTTAGGGGGATCTAGCCAGGGGTAAAAAACATATATTTGCAGAATTCTAAAAGGGTTTAGGTAAGGATTAAATTAAAAATAAAATTGCTGATTCCTTATGGTGGCCGAATTTTTAAGATGGTAATTTTTTTAATGAATAAAATCGTAAGAGGGGAGGAGGGGAGGAGGGGTGTTCAATTAAATTTTTTATCAAAGAGTTTGCAGTTTCCTCACACATTGACAAAGTCTATACAGGTATTAAACGAATTTTTAATTTTATCTCTTTCAAGAATAGTATCTGGATTAGTTTAATTTGAAAAAGTTTTTGTTATTTTAATTTTTATTTGTTTGTTTTTAAGATTAAAATGTTTCTGAATTTTAAAATAATATTTCGGTTTTTTATTTTTATAAATTACAGCTAAATGTAAAACAGAACTAAAACTATTTTTCAATTATATTATTGTTTTTCAAAAGTGTAGCTAATTTTTAAACCAAAAATTATTTTAACCCTTTGTTATATTGATTTTTGTTGTCGGCTTAGTTCAGCTCAATTTAATTTTATTTTGCATTTAATGCTTTAAATAGAAAACATGTTTAAAGTTTTTAAAGTCTAAAAGACTTTTAATTACAATAATAATGAGAATACAGACGAACCTCCTTCTGATATACAACTGAGTTTGATGTCTGAGCCTTCATTGTATGGTCCGATTAGACTGTTTTGGATTTGATTTTTTTCGTTTTTGATTATGAGGTTTCTCGGAGGCACTAATGGACACAAAAATGCGTTAATTCAATAAATCAAAAACAAAACAAAAATAAATATCTGTGCTAGGTTACAAAAAATTAAGTGCAAAGCTAATAAAAAATAATTATTTTTGTTTATTATAAAAAAAATAATTGCGCTAACATTTACCCTTATAATTTTTATAAAATAAACACTCTGAAAGTGTGTTAATCCAAAAAGTTTTTTTAGACTGTTAGCTAAAATAATTTTTGGCAATTATATTATTATTATTTTTTAAATGTGTTTAAAATACTAATAAAATTTAAATTATTTTAAACAAAATTCAATACCAATAACGATAAGTGTAATAAATGTACTCATAGTCCGTCCCCACCGATAGTCGACTCGACACCGGTATTCCATACCATCTCCATCGAGCACCGGCTCAATTTTCAACAGCGCCGGCTGGACAGACACGTCGAATGTGGCCCTATTGGCGCCGAACACACTCAACATCGGCGTATGTTTGGCCGTTTCGAGTGAGCCGTGTCGGGCGTCGACTGTATATATGGGAACACCCGATGTGTCCGATCGATACCATAAGATCAAAGTGATTGCATCGTCTGTTGACTGAAGACTCACATTACAGGAGAGCTCTGCTCTGCCGCCAGACATAGCCTTATAGTCCGGAAATACTATTTTTGATAAATATTTAATTAGACATAAAATAAATTATTTAATGCAATAGTTTGTTATATTTTTAGTTAGTTTATATTATGTGTAATAAATTTTCGCTTGATAAATTTAAGAATTAAAATAATAGGTATATGTTAAATTTTTGTTAAATTAATTGTGTTTTAGATTAAATTGTTTTTTGTAAATATTTGTAAACACATTCTAATGTTTATCTAATGTTTGTTTTTATATTCTTAATTTTAGGTTTAATATTAGTTATTAAATATTTTTATTGATTTTTTGTAATAATTTTTATTGTTTATTTTTTAAATATTATTAGTGCTAAGATTATTTAGTTTATTTAGTTAGCTAATATTTGTTTTTTAAGTTTTTATGTTTAAATAACAAAAAATCTAAATATAAAATTTTGTAATTTATGTGAAGTATAATTAACTAGATAACTTACTCGTGTGTTCTTCACGAGGATTTGGTGCACGAAGTTTTATACCGGGAGCTATTATAAAATTACAATTTTTCTTCATCAGATATAATTAAAAAAAAATAAGTTTTACTAATTAATAGTCTAATTCATTAAAGTGAAATAAAATATTTTATTGGCAATACAAACTGTAAGCTTAAATATAATTGAGAAAATGTTTGTTTATATACTTTAAAAATAAATAAAAATTGGAAACACGCTGAAAAGATTTTAAATTTAAATTATTTAAAATGCAAATTTTTCTTTGACTAAAATAAATGTAAAAATAAAAATTTAACAAGTCAATAGTTTAATAAATTAGATTTAATGTTATTATTTTTACTGCGATTCAAACTGTAATTGAAAAATAATTAAGAAATTATTTATTTATTAAGTTTAGAAACAAACAAAATTTGCAACAACTAGAATTAATGATACAATTTAAAGTTTAAATAATTTAATATGCAAAATATGCACACACACAAAACAATATGCATTTTTACATATTTGAATTAAATGTTAAATAAAACAAATAAATTTTTCAATAAATGATTAACTAAAATAATTTAACTCAACATTAGTTAGCATGGTAATTTAGAAACATTTTATTGCGGATTTTTTATTTTTGCAAATAGACTCCAAATGAGTTTTAAATTGTTAGCAAAAAAAAATAGAAAGAGTGAGTGAATTGAGTCGAATGATTAGATTCCATAGTTTTAGTCCCGGTTTATATAATCAAAAATTTACATACAATGATAAAAACCGAAAAAAACCATTTCTCGAGTTGTAATCTCGTATTGATTTATTGAACCCGAACAAAAAACTATTGAAACAAAAAAGCTATTATATTTGTCTGATTAAACAAATGCAATATTTATATGCCTTTTGTGTTCAAAAAACTTCTAACAAACTATTGATTCCGTATTTGGTTTTTTCAAAACAAAATGTTTTTTTTTCTATTTTTACATCAAATAAATTCACATCAATTTATGAGACACTGAAAGGGAACGGGAGGAGAGGAAGAGCGCCCGGGAGAGTGGCGTCGGAGTGATAGTGAAAACAATACGCAAAATGTTTGGAATATTTTTACGAATTTGTTGCCTCAAAACATAAACCGATTTTAAAAATTTATTAAATTGAATGAAGAGAACCGAGCAAAAAAGTAAGAATACGATTTGTGCCTGTTTATTAGGTTATGTATATATTTTTTGACTGTATGCACAACCCTTATAAATTTATACCGGCTGTAAATAATAAAATATATCTTCAGAGTAACTTATATTTTGTCTTGAATACAATATGTCAGTTATGATATGTGTAGTTCATTTGCCAGAACTTTTTCAATTTATTTATTTGTTTATTTTATTCTGGATATAAATTGTTTTTAGGTCAAAACCAAGGTAATTTATTATGTATATTATTTTTAAATATTTTCAGGTATAAAATAAATTTTCAATAAAAACTTTCGTTTGTATTGTTTTTATTGATGTTTAAAGTAAATATTATTTATAGTCCTCTTATTTGTATTATTTTGTGTTTGAATTTTAATTCAATTTATTTTATGTCTGTTTTATATGTTGAAAATCGAATTAAGATTTAAAAAATTTTTCCATCTATAATTCTGTACACTTAAACTTGTATAAATTTTGATTCTGTTAAATTAAATTATTAGGCTAAACATTAATATTGAGTTAAAATTTAAAAATAAGCTCACAAGATAAATTTAATATAATAATAATATATGTGAAATTAATTTATAAAATAATAAGCGTAAATGCAAAAC
>JAQIYC010000410.1:0-14283 GCA_034699545.1 Porobelba spinosa
CCCATTCAAGTGATGATAAATTTCAAAACTTTTTTGTCGAGAAATTTATATTTTTGACACGACTTTAGCCGTAAAATGTAAGTAAAAAAATAGTGGCGTTTAATATGATAAATGATTTGGACATAAAAATAAAGTTGAAATTTCTGGCAGTGGTTGAGGGCATAAGCGAACGAAACGATTGCACATCAGAGCTGAGACTTAATTATGTGATATAAAACTTTATACGCTTTATATCATCTTTCACTTCTACAGCACCAGCACAGGCAACACAGGAATACACAGTTAACTAACATTTCTGATCTCTTTCTCCAAGTTTTCCCTGCTATCTCTCTCTCTCTCTCTCTCTCTCCTCTCTCTCTCTCTCTCTCTCTCTCTCTCTCTCTCTCTCTCTCTCTCTCTCTCTCTCTCTCTCTCTCGCAGTGATCAATACATATCCCAATATCTGAGCTAAGCCTTAGGGTTTGGAGACGAAGAAGCAGTGAATCAACATTTTTCTATCGATGGATTTGAGTCTCATTTTCAAAGCTTAGGCCTATCTATGCGCCCAAAACGTAGAGTTGAGTAGAAGTAGTGTTACAGTAAGTATGAGACGAAGAAAAAAGTCTCATTCGAAGACAATTCCCAAGCGATCCTCTCTTATTCTCCAAAGTGGAGCAGGAATTCTGAATTTGCTTTTCTGGCCAACCATTGCCGTCTGGCTGTGCTCTCAACTGCTACGACACAGGCAGATAGGCATTGCTACAAATGGATGCAATCCTTTGCATCACAAATATTGAACGATGAATGAAGACGTTATTCCAGTCCACGACTCAAATCTCTCTCTAAGCTATAAAATATAGGAATATAGTTGAAAGACAGCTATTTGTGCGAAACACTACTGTTTGAGGACTGGCAGCACTGAGAGAACCGTTAGCTTAAGTACCGATTTATATATTTTATATAAGAATATAAAGAAAGAGTTCGTATAATATTCCCAAAGAAAAGAAGTGACACTAAAGCAAATTTCGGAGGAAATGAATCTTTGTTTTTAACGGCCGATTCAATATTCTTCTTCCATTCTTCAGATACTCTCTGTTGTCCTTCTTCTGCCATAATTTCTACCGATTGTCTCGTTATTATATGAATTCAAATACTTATAGCCAATAGAGTATCGGAGTATTGGCCGATAGTTATAATAATTTCATTGTTTTTATAGTAAAAATAATATCATTTATTCATATCTTTTATATCATTTCATTTTTATTATTCACTCGAAGCGCTATTTTTGTTGTTTTTATTGTCGAGTATATAAAATTCAAAACGAATTTCTTGAACTCAACTCAATCTCAAACTTTTTTCATTTATTTTTTAACATATTATGTTTGGACAATAAATAGCGCTTCAAATGATTGGACGTTTGGATTGTTTGGACTGAATTGCACTGAAATGATAGAAAGCAGGTAAAGCACCGATAGAGTCCCGAATGGAGCACCGAATAGAGCACCGAATGGTACTGATAGAGCACCGAATGAAACGTTGAATTGCTAGGAAACAAACTGATTGATCAGAATATGCTTTGTAAGGGCACCCGAAGATGTAACTGAATAGGGATGCGGATCGAAGGGGTAATAATGGATGAGAGATGAGATGCTATGACTACTATTACTGTTCTGTTATCCATAGCGAAGATCCTTTTATTTGTGAAAACTCGACGAGTTATTGCTCTTCAGATGAGTTTCGTTTCAATAAGATTATTATAAACAACACTATTGTGCGAAAGATGAGTCTTATATATATATATATAAGACTTGAAAACTATTTTCCAACAAAACAACACAACGATTATCATTACGAGTCACCAATTACTGGTTGTCTTCTTCTATCAATTCTCTTAATATAACGAAGAATAAGTCAAATTCATGTTTTGTAGAGCAATCAAACTAAAAGGGTATAAATTTGACCTTTTTTGCTGATTATTTTAGTTTTGCTTATTTAGTTACCCCAGGTTAGTTACTATTTGAAAGTTTATACAAATTACAAGAAATGCTGCGAAGAGTTTAATATATTGTAATTAAATGTGAGTTCAAATGTATTGCACAAACTGTAAGAGTAAAGCGAATTAAGTCTAATTATTAATTATTTTGTGCTTTTATGCTATTAAAACAAGTTTATATTATTGTTATTTATTTTGTTTTGTTTATAAATTTAAACAAATCTTTGGTTACAAACAAACTTTAATAATGTTTACATTTTAATTAATTAGATTTAATCAGTTTTGTAATTAATGAATTGAGATAAGTTTTATATAATTTATAGAATGTTTGCAAATATATTAATATAATTGAAACAATCGGGTTAATTTAATTATTTTAATTTATATATTATATATTGATTAGAGTCAATAAAAAAATAACAATGTTGATTTGGAGCCAAAATGCGACCAGAATTATGAGTAATAGCTATAAGCGAACTAATGACATAACTTATTATAGAGAAAAAGTTTTTGTTGATGCGATTAAATGGATGTATTAATATCACATTAAATATATTTAAATATAATTGAAGCTAATGAGAGAATGAAAGTACAGTAGGAAAGGTGAAATGGATTGCATTAAAGCCAATAGAGATGTTGTTTAGAGATATTTGTTGTCGTAGTAAAGTTATTCAACTTTGATTGTAACTTTGGTTTAAATGGTCATGACAATTGTTGTAATAATTTATTTCGAATAATTTTATTTATGATTTAGATATAGATTATATGAATTAATATTTATGACTTACAATTGGTGTGGGCTTTGTATGCAATGCTGTTTAAAATTATTAGTTAGAGAATAACAACAATTCTAATGTTGGATATAGTAATGTAAGACATTGTAGGTATAACATACAATATTGGTATTAAGTTATTATGTATCCAGAGGACATTGATAGTCAATTATTATTTGTTATTAAAATAAGTTATTTATATAAAATGATATATTCCTAACTAAACTCTAGTGCTGTTACTATGAAACTAAATTGAATGAATGCATAGGAAATATATTTTATCTGCAGATAAGCTCCTTATGAAACCGACAGTGTTTGCAGAGATGGCCAACATTTTTATTCTTTTAATGCTGTTTCGGAATAGGCATTGATTCTCTCAATTCTGTTCTACATATACATCAAAGCTCTTAGAATATTAGGTTGGGTTGAGTTGGAGAGAGAAGAGAAGAGTGAGAGCCGGCGAGAGCTGTTCGCTTTGAAATGCCAGCCCTCTCTTCATTATCGATCCAAGAGTTCTAGTTTTACATAATACGTATTTGTGAAATACACAGCACTGGCACAGCAATGGCACAGCAATGGCACAGCATTGGCACAGCATTGGCACAGGCACTGGTATGGCTTTTGATTGTTGGCTCAAGAGTATACAGAATAGAGTGGAGTATACAGTATGTGCTGTATATTGCTATCACTGGCAGCGATGCGTTCGACTTATTTCAAAAAATATTATCACTGACTGCACAGTCAGACCAACCAATACTAATGTCATACTTAATGTCTTTTCTAACTATAATGCAGTGAAATATATAACAAATAATCCTTTATTCTTAAAATATAGAACAGATGAGAACAGATGAATATGTTGTGCGCTTCCAAACACTGAGTTCAGGTAATATTAAATAAAATAAATTATATATAAAAATATTGGTTCGAATGACGACAATATCTAAATCATTAATGACATTGCATTCAATTAAATCTCTCCAATGAATAGACTTTTATTGTAATTCTGAGAACTGAGAGGAGAGGAGACGAGAGTGAAAGAGATGAAGAGAAGAGGAAAAATAGTTTTTTGTTAACAAACAACACATTTCATGAGCAGATCTGAACAGCGATTGCAAGGTATAACTCATGTACTGTACGACTAATATAACTTTTCTTTATATCTCTCTCTGTATTCCATACGATATGAATGTGAAGTGAAAAATGTTTGTGTCTCTGATATTCACTTCCATTTAGAAAATAAGTTTAGATTTGAGTTATATGTTTGGCTGAAGAGAATTCGCAGCGTTTCCGATAAGACCTTCGGATATAATATTTGTGGATTCGAGTAAATCGAATTAAAATATTTGTGATCTATATTATTCGTTAAGCCTTAAGCCTCTAATGGACATAAAGTAATATAAATGTTATATATTTTTATATATTTTTATATATACTGTATTATACGACCAAACGATTCAATAATTCTGTATATCTTCTGGAAAATAGTTATTCGGATAAAGAGAAAGACATAAGTGATGAGAGTTTGTGAGTTTGTGCGCCAATGCTTGGCTACAGAAGCAGAACCAGAGCCACAACTGCAGAACTGCTGGACTGCAAGACTCGACTCAATTCGATTGATTCGAATGATTCGATGCATTTACGGATGGATTAATGTTTATTGCATTAGAGATGGTATGGAATGGAATGCATAAATGATGCCAAACCAGAACTGCCGGCACTGCCACCACTGCCCCCACCACCGCTTCCACTGCCACTGCCGTCGGCAACCGATTCACAAATTAGAAAACAGTGTTAAGACTACGGAAGAGAACGGATGAGACAGAAGTTTATTGAATGACATGTCTTACAGCTCTGAAACGTGGAGTCAATCCAAACGTGTATTCGCTTTAGATTTCAATATTATATTCGGTTCGAGTGTTGGGTATCGAACGAAAAGGTGAAAAAATGTCGATTCACACGCCATTCAGCGGATCTGGTGCTGGCGCTGCTGGCAGTGGTGCCAGGCCTGCCTGCTCTTGCAGCGCTGCCATCACAGTGCGAGCGGCCGGGGAGGAGTGGAGCGGCGCAGCCAATCGATAATCGATTCTGAATGTCTATTTGGTAACAACGAACTCAGTTTACGCAAGTGTTGACACAACGGTGTAGGCGAACGAACGTTCCCTTCTCTCGGCTCCCATACGCTTGCGTAGACTCGACTCAGGCATTGCCAGCGATGAAGAACCTAAACTACACCATTAGGAGCCCATAAAGACAATTCATTTGAGTTCTACCGGCGCTGTCCATCGCTTTTGAATGGGTTTGCGAGAGAGACAACATCTCAACTCTGTTTAAAACGTCTGGTTCCGCACCAAACCATCTCTTATTTTTTCAATGGAATTGGTGTGAAGTCAGAGCGAAGTCCCAAAAAGTGTCGATTATTTCGATTCGTATAAAACATAGAGAAGTAGAGAAGAGCTCTGTTTTAGTCAAAGAGAATCTCTTTATTCTGATTGCCTCTCATTTTGGTCTAACGTTTTGTCGCCGAAACGACATGTCGTTATACAGAGTATATTCAAACAAACAATTATCGAAAGCCAAGACTTTCTTCTCTCTCGCTATGGAAACGATTGGAATCTGTGTTCATCGCAGCAACTGATGAGAAGCTCAGCTCAAAACTGATGGACAATATTAAAGATCTGATCCGTTAGACCACTGTTTCTGTTGAGGCCTTATATTCGCTCAAAATAATACAACTAATCGTTCAACTTATTCATCGTTCGAAGCAGTGGTTCATCGCTTATGGCACTCCTTATGGCAAAAAAGACCCAAACCGTCACAAACGACACACACCTATCGATGGTTGAGATGATAAGTCGTCGATAAGACCTTTTGGGATAAAAGAAGAAAACGATTCGACTAATAGTATAAGAGAGGAAAAGAGGAGAAGTAGATCCGTAGAGGTTAGTCGTATTGTCGTATTGATGTTGATATCTATCTTAATATAACATAAATATGTCTCTCGTATAAAGTCCACTTTTTTGTTGTTTTGATGTGTTTTTTTTAATAATTTCTCTTATATTTCTAAACGATATAAATCATAAGACAATGCTTTTTGTGTTGTCAGACCATACATCCATAGTATACATATCCATAATCTCTGTGTGCTCTCAATATAGGGATATAGAGTATAGGGTGCGGCAAATGCCTGATCGCTGAGTGAGTCACTGACTGCGACTCTGTCTGCTGTGCTCTGCTGTGTGAACGCTATTGTATTTAGCTATCATTTTTCCCTGCTCTCCCCTACTCTCTCTCTCTCTCTCTCTCTCTCTCCTCTCTCTCTCTCTCTCTCTCTCTCTCTCTCTCTCTCTCTCTCTCTCTCTCTCTCTCTGTACGCTTTCCTCTGCTCTAATAACAAACATTACAACTGAATGACATTCTCTCGACTGGTATGACATAAAGCAATGTCTCCAAGCGTTAGGCTTACACT
The DNA here is from genome assembly GCA_034699545.1 of Porobelba spinosa. Classification (NCBI taxonomy): domain Eukaryota; kingdom Metazoa; phylum Arthropoda; class Arachnida; order Sarcoptiformes; family Damaeidae; genus Porobelba; species Porobelba spinosa. Next base: position 6,215 of record JAQIYC010000410.1, read on the forward strand.
TAATTCAATGCTCATAGAAAACGCTTTTCCATTCCCTCTCACCATCAGTTCGACTACGAATTAGCGCTCAGTTTTTCACTAATTTGTTTCTAGTTTTAACATCTATTTCTTCATATATGTTGTTTAACACACATTTAATGCTTTCAATCATTTTCCAACCACTCGATAGTCAATTAAATTATATCTCAAATGTTTTATTCTATGTATTTAGGCATTAGATATTTTTATAAGTGTTTTTCCCATTAGACTATTTATTTATGATAAACATTGAGAGTTAATTCGCTTAACAATTATAATAAAACTAAATTTATGACAAAAATTAAATTTATTGATTAGAAAATATGATATCAATTACCTATATATACTATTTTTTCTATTAAAATTTTTTCATCAAATGTAATATTTTTATACAAAAATAGTGTTGAAAACTGAAACATAATTAATACAATAGTAAAGATTAATTTGTTTCTCAATATACAAATGTTATTATCATTACTTTCATTCAATTATTACTAATGACTAAAATTACGATTTATTTTATCAAGACAATCAAAACTTAGTTATATATAAATTTTGTTTATTTTTAAATCTATTTAAAAAATCAAAACTCACAGAAAAATTGATTTAATAGATATTCTATCAAAAGATCAAATCTGAAATCAACGAAAAACCCATTTATTATTTGTCGCTTTGCATGTTCTTAACGATTACTAAAGAGAGAATGGAATGGAATGGATAGGAATTGAGGAATAGATATAAAAATGAATCAAAAATATGTCACTTAATTCACGTTTTGTCTCTTACTAAAAGTCATCTGTCGTTAGTATTGCTTATATTGCATATAATCTATAATCGTATTATTTATTGGTAATAATGGATGGGAGAGAGAGAGAGAGAGAGAGAGAGAGAGAGAGAGAGAGAGAGAGAGAGAGAGAGAGAGAGAGAGTAGAAAAATTTAGAATATTCTTGTTTTTATAAAACATTAAATTAGTTTTAAAAATAGATTATTTGAATAAATGCGCACAAAGTCGAAGATCTGACATAAAACACAATTTAGTTAATATTAAAAAAAAATCAAAAATTTGGTTTAAAAACCATTTCTTTTAAGAAAACTGATTCATCTAATAATAGCGTGAGTTATGACTTATAAGACAAACGTCTAAATTCTTACGTATATTGTTTGCACTATTTTTTAAGGCATTCATTTTTGCACGGCATTTGATGTATCAGAAAAATTAGTGTTTAATGGCTAACCTTCAAACAATGATAAATTATCGCCAGTCTCTAAAATAATTTACATTTTCACTCTATTCTGTATTTTTATTCTAAACGTTGTCATAGAGAGAATGTTAACCTAATATTTATTTCACTAAATTCATAGTCAATTCTAGATAATAATAAACTTTATTGTCGTTTTAGAGCTAAATTATATACAAATTATATACTTCTTATTCAGTTGTTTAGTTGAGTTTAGCTCTTAGAGCATAGATATTAGAAATAAAATAAAAATCTTTGAATAATTCGTGCGATTATTCATTGCATTAATTTTTATACAATTCATTATACGTTTGAATACAAACAAAATAAGTATTTTTTAAATTTGATACATAAATATAATTTTGTCAAATTTAAAGTTATATAAATAAGCTATAAATTACATTCAAAATTAATAAATTAAAAAAATAATCCAACCCTTATTTATTTTATAAAATTAAATTTAGTCAGCTAAGTTAGAATAGAAAAATTTAAACAGTGATTGAATAAAAAAACCTTTGAATACCTAAAGTAAACTGTATTTTGCAATACTAACATAAAATGAAATTGTTTAAATTACTAAATTACAAATAAAAAATAATATTCCGTTCCCTTCGCACACATAAAGTAATTATAGTAAGAATATAATAATAAGAACTACAGTATAGTATAGTACAGTAAAGTACAGTACATCACAATTATATGCTAAGCAACACAATGGCTAGTCTTTACAGTAAGTCACGCAATGCCAACCGTCACGTGAAAGCATATAATAAAACCACTAAAACCGGTTCGGATTTGTATGAAGTGTTGATCAATTGATTGCCAGAATAGAGCTGGTGATCAGAAAATGCATCCAGCAATTATATTCCTCAAATAGAATATATCAAATATATAATAATCATTTCTCCCGTATTATTCTTTTTTCATTATTTTTTGTTCTTTCACTCAATAATAACTATGAAATGAAAGCAAATAATTCTCTTTAACTGCAATACAAATGAAAGTCTATATAAATCGTTTCTGCCCTCAAAACATAAGCTTTGCTGCAAAACACAGACAAAAATTAAATGCTATTATTTTTACTGCAAAAATCGTTTTCTCGTTTCTCTATTAATACATTTTTTGTCTTATATACGGAATATACATAGAATTATAATTCCTTTCTTTCCTTACTTTCCTTACTTTCTTTCATTTATTATTTATGATTTCTAACAATTCTAACACTGAATTGAATTAATTTATTCAATACAACGCATATAATAGTCTCAATGATTAATACTTATTCTGCATTATATTTCAATTATGTCGATAGAATTGGTAGAGAAAACTCACTCTCAAAGTATAATTTCGATTTGAATATCGAGTCATTTGGTTGAAGTTTACACCAAAACATCACATGAGAGCACAGGATAGAAAATGAAAGTAGATTTATATGTACTGCACACACACATACACATCCATATTGTATATACCGTACGGAACGTATATATTAGTGAACAGCACTAGTAATGGGTGTGGAATCGGGCGAACTCTCTCCCCAACTATTGATTCAAGCTAAATATATTGCAAATATCATTCACTATTTTTATTTTAGTTTAAAAAAGTAGCGCTAACTAGAAATGCTCACTCGATAAGCACTCGTATGTTAAGTCTTTAATGCAATACTAGGTGCGGTTCACGGGAGTGAAAATGAAAGGCCAGTTACGTACGTCTAGTGCGGAATAGGGCACTGGAAAGTGAAAATCGGAAAATACTGCTTAACAACAACTGCACTAAAAAACAAAATTCACTTTTCCTTTACAACTACTACTACTAGAGTGAAGACTAACCGTTCATTCATAGCAGACATTCATTGATTCACTCGTCTGGTTATCCACTCATTCAGTTGTATCGATAGAACTAATATATGGCCTCCGAAACAGTTTTTTGGCTCTGGTTTCTGATTGTGTGTATGTGTGTGCGAATCAAATTTGCATATTTTGCTGCCTTTGCTGTCCCTTATCTCATGTGTCTAACAGTCGTCGAAAGTTAACATTAAATACAATGTAATAAAAAATGCCTTTATTTTCATGAATTGATCGTAAACTCCACAGACTTTAAGGATAGAAGGGGTAAGGGTTAGGAACCCTAAGTCTGGTTGGAAATGTGCAATATGTGAACTCAGAGGTCAAAAACATGCGAACAAAGAGTAGGTCGAATGAGAAGTCTTCTAAATTAAAATTTGTGGAAAGGCATGATTTGCTGGTTTGAGCGTAATTTGTATTTTAAAGTTAGCCATTAATTGGTATTTATTGGTTGAGTCAAAGAGCATATCATCGATAATCGTTAGCGAATTAGCCATTCATTTGGTTTTCTATGTTTACAGACATTACAGAATAGATGTTTGGTTTTAAACGAATGGCAAATACAGTGCCCTTTAGGACACTGAGTGTATTGTCTATCGTTTCGGTGATCATTCACACATAGTATATGAGACACACAGTGAGCCCAAGCATTACCACTACCACTACCACTACCACCTGCTCATTACTACCCCCCTTTCCCGATGCCCTGTAAGGGCTGTTAGGTTTTTGGCAGCTTTTGGGGCTAACAATCATATCATATAAGCAAAATAATGAGAGAGAGAGAGAGAGAGAGAGAGAGAGAGAGAGAGAGAGAGAGAGAGAGAGAGAGAGAGAGATTTGGTGGGGGTTGACGGCTGCGAGCATTTTGCATATATCGGCGCATGTGGTACGTGCAGAGCCAGAGCGCATACATACGCGTTTTTCTCACTGATCACCGGGTTTTGGCTATAATATGTGCACAAATTATCTCCCTTTCCCTCCTTTCCCTTCTCTTTTGAAATACATGAACTAAAGGTAACATTGCATGGGCTGAGAGCACCAGAACGCCAGAGCACATGGCTCTGACTGTTTCGCTCTCCCGTACACTTTCCTATACATCCCCTCTCGCTCTCTCCGACTCTACTCTACTCTACGCATACATATACTCACATACTCTCTATATCCCGAACTCTGGTAATGCAAATGTCCAAAAGTGAGTGCAATTCATAATAACAATAGGTTTGGTTGAGTTCCCCTTAAACTCAGTCTCGACTCGACCTTATTTGCAGCTTCTTTTACAGCAACTCTGGCGGCTCTCATATCCACCACTAGTCTCGGCGGCCGTTCGCCACGTGTTGGCTCGTGTTCTGCAAACTACACACCAATACGTCATAGTTTTCCAGATTATGTGTTCTCCAGATCTCCTCCTCAGAGCAAATGAACAACGAATAGGCCTTTGAATGAGCGCTCGAACAGCACATGAAGGTAATTGTCACTATACTATCCGCTGTCAGTCAAGCCCAACCATTCCATGTATATGCGATCGCTCCCGCATTCTTGTCCTCTAAACAAGGGGTCACTCACTCTCTTCATTACATTCAAGTTTATATGTGTTTCATATGTTTTGGTATATATTAGTGTAAGTGTTGTTGTGATCAGTCCATTAAGTTAACGGTTGTGCCGAATGGTTGTGCCGAACGAGAGTGAGAGTAAGTCAAACGAACAAAACTTTATGGCAATACTGACAACAAATGGCTTAAACCAACGAACTCTTATACTCTTATATTCCGTATATTCAATATAAATGTGATATTTCTATCACAATATTCTATATTTTATTATTTCTAATATTACGTACATTCATGTGAAAAGTTTTTGCTTTAACTTGTTTCGCTCGCTTAACATTAATATTCATCCCGGGTTTACTCCAAACGCATATTCAGCACAGTATCCTCAGCACAGTTGTGTGGAAACAGTGCACCAGCAGTCTCATTTTTGATTATAAAAACTGGTAATATTTTGATAGTTTCTCATCTCATATCATCATATATTTTGTTTATTATCTAACTTTATATTTATTGTTTTGTGTCATTCAGATTAAATTGTTCTCTCTTTACCCAACTCTCCCTCTCTCACACATCCACATCAGTTGCCTACTTGTGTCTACCAGTGCCTACTTGTTAGTGTCAAATGTGAGTGAGAGTGTATGTACTCATGAATGCATGTCCAGAGCACGTACTTAAAAATTATTGCTTAATTCGGGAATCAGTTATACAAACGTTTGGTTTTGTGTGTCGACCAAAAATATTTATAATCATTTAATTATGTTAACACATAATTGGGTCCATTGATCGACTGTTTGTTGCCTCTGGTGTCTGTCTGTCGATTATCTGGAACTGATGTGTCCTTCTCTTCATTTTAAGTATTCATAAAATTTTTATTTGTTTTAACAAAAATTATTTTTAATGACAGACTTTCATTCAATATGGAAAGTAAGCTTAGTTAATAAAACTTAAATTTAAACAAAATATTTAAATATAAATTGTATCTGGAACATGTTTGTGATATTTTCGGTTTACTGGTAATGAGAACCAATAGAGAGATCTATTGGCAAAAAATTGTCATTTGATTCAAGCATTTTAGGATTGCATCGATATTATGGCCATATGTGCTTCAAAGCTAAATGAATGCCAATCCGACTCAACTGCATATACAACGACAGAATTGTCCCCTCACTCACTCACTCATGTCTTTCATCCCTCTCTTTCAGATCCCGTTCCCGCACAGAGCGCACAGGCCTTTGTAGTGAACACTCACAGATGGAAAAGCCCTTTTGCACGCGCCAGACACGCGCGTTCTCTCGGCCCCATTCGCCACTCCATTCGCACCGGAAATCGTCTCAGACTCAGATTAGGTGCGCTCTCGCACTGAGAGAGAGAGAGAGAGAGAGAGAGAGAGAGAGAGAGAGAGAGAGAGAGAACAGGAATGTTGTCGTTGTATGAGAGGTGAGGTAAAGGAAAGACAGAATAAATACACGACATAACACTATTGAGGTTTGTTTTTGTCGTAGTCTGTCTAGAATTGATCAAGATGAAAGTATAGCTAAAATGCTTTTTATCAATAAAGAATATATATATTTATATATATCATAAGAATTGCCTTGGTGCAAAGAATGTATTCGAGGTTACTGTATTTGGCGGCAAAATATTTGAGGAATTTATATTTGAATTTAGTTTAAATTTAAATAAAAAGGTCATCGACGCAACAAAAGGCTATTTTAGTCGAAAATATGTCTATTCCTCGGTCTGTCGTTTGGCCAACACTTTATATATCACTCTTTTTCCCTCTCATTCCCTCTCATTCCCTCTCATTCTCCCTCTCCATCCCTCTCTCACTCCGCTATACTCTCAACAGGAATTTGTGCGGAACAGACGCAACTGCATAGGAATTGTACACCTGGTGTATACGTAATGGTTGGATTGTTCTAACACCAAACTAGCTCATTTATTATTTTCAACTGCTGTTATGCTACTATTTAACTAAAAAATAAAATTTCAGCAAATTATATAAAATGAAATATTGAATGAGAAGCTGAGATTTTGTTTACCTAAAACTCTATTTCTCAACATTAGAACAACTGTATTGGCGTACCTGTGCCACACTCTCCGTGTTCACTCCGTTGCCTCGATGTGTAGATCAGTACCATAAGGCACGCGGTGAATGCCAAGAGCTCAGGCCTTATTCACTCTACCCATTCATGTATTGCTACCAATTGCTACCAATTGCTCTCTACTGCTCGTCATTGCAAACCAGAATATATTTCTTAACCATTTATAATAATTTCGTTCAATATATACATCTTATAAGTTATAATAAATTTTATTATATATTGAACTTAACTCAACTGCAAAAAAGTTTTTAAGCTTTTATACGATTGAAAAATTTCTTTTCTATTGAAGCGCAAAAATCGAGCAGAAATTGTCAGCAAAACTGTCAATTAGGACTGAAAACTAAATATTGATCCGAAAAGTCTTTGCAAACTCTATGCAAATTGAGACAAATGCCAACGAATTCTCGATTTCATATATATTTATATAATTTGAATGTTATTTACAAAATAAGAGGATTTGGCTCTAAGGAAAAGACGAGATAAGAATCTATTGTTTAAGAAAATAACAAGGCTATTCAATTGAAATAAACTTGGATAAAGTAAACTCTTGAGTTGCATTTTGTATTTCAATGTTGACAACATTTCACTTATTTCAATCTTCTATGTAAAATTAAAATATTGTTAAGGTATTAATATTAAATTAATTTAAATGTATTTTTATAATATATAGTTAACATATTTTAACTGATTTCTAAATTAAAGCAAAATTGAATTGAGTTAAAGTAGTGTCGGTCGGAAATGAGATGTGCAGTCATGATGAGCACTGCCAGCAGTGCCAGCACTGCATCACTATTGGCATCACTATTGGCATCAGTACTCTCTATCCTATATTTTAGTGATGAGAAAAAGAAAGCACTTCTTCTATTTTTAATGATCTTCTCTATCAATTCAAAGCTATCCCTCACTATCACAAAGTTTTTTATTGTCATCTCATTTCAAATTTTATTTTATTTTATTCCATATATTGTATAATAAAAGCAGAAACTCAATGATCCAAATATTCGATAGGAGAGTAAACTAAGACTACTATTACCTACTATTTGGGTTATTAGTGATTGAATACACTTCAAAGACGTGATGTTCAGAGCACTGGCAGATAGGACTGTTAGAGCGAATGATATGAAACTTTTTAACTAAGTCTCTCCTAAAGAGACAATTTATGTCAATTCTATCGTCAATAATAATCTCTTGAATTTTATGAAAGTTTCTTTGAATTTATATTTTTTTACTTTTTTGTTGTTGTCTATAGTTGTCATTTCAATGTATTTCTACCATTTTAAAGTTTATATCGAAAAATATATTTTTATTACTAATATTAA
>JAQIYC010000411.1:0-14257 GCA_034699545.1 Porobelba spinosa
AACTACACATTAGACTAATTAATTTGAAAAGTTTTATATTTAAGTTAAAAATATAATATTTTCATTGGATTAATTGAATGAAAAGATAATTTCATTTATTATAATTAATGAGAATAAGCGAATTAGCAAGCTATTAATTAAACATAAATTTATGTATTTATGCAAAATTATATATAAATAAATTTATAAGATATTTAAAACTCTTTTTAAAAGATGACAATTTTCGACAATATAAGTCTAATAAGTCTAACTGAAAAATATAAAGTTTTAAATTATTTTCAATTTTCGAAACAAATTCGGAATTTTTAATCAATTTGAAATCAGAGAAAATGTAAAGAAATGTGAATTTTCTAACTTTAAAAACAGATTAGTTTGGAATCAAACGATTGAAAGCCGATTGCATCTCATTTTAGACTCTATTAGATCTAATTTTAGAAACAGAGCTCCGAATGATTGGAATAAACGGCAAAAATGAGACAATTTATTAGACATTTATTTTTATTAATAAATTTCATCTATTATTTATAAAGTTCCTTAAATAAAATTCCCAGAACTCAGATTTGATTTGATTTAAGCAAATCTTTGTATTTCTTCTGCAGTTCTTTAAACACAAATCAAAAGACATTAGATTTTAGCCGAATTTCCCGGAATTATAAAAATAGTAATCACTTAGAGATAGAGTCGATCGTAATATTAAATTTCCGGACTTTTTGTGTTTAGATTTATTTGTTTTATAGAATTGCGTTGATTTGAAAAATCAATATAAAATGAACTATAAGTCAATTGAATTATTTTTGTTTCTCATTTTGAATCTTAGGTCTGGTTTCAAAATCGGAGGTAAAATATATTTATATTTAGATTAATAATCAGTTGTTTAGTCTATAATTGAATTTAATGTACAATTAGAGCGAAATGGCGTAAAAGAGAGAAAGCTTTGGGTCGAGAGAGTCCGCCGGCGTATATGAATGGTTCGAATCCGAGCCAATCGATTAACTTCAACAATAACTTCGATCCGAACTGCGTTCGAAACAATGAATTCTTTTACGTCAGTCCTTCAGCACTCCTGCAGTCGCCGCTCAGTTCGGCGCCAATGCATCCGATCGGTGCAATCAATAACGGAATTGGCGATAGTTTCTGGAATTCACTCAACTTGAGTCAAAGCCCGTTGTCGTCATTGCCACCATTGCCGTCATCGCCACTCCATCCGAGTTCTATCAATTTGTCGCAATCGAGTCCGTTATCCAAACAAATGGCTAACCCATGGAGTTCTGCGCTATTGTCCGCATATATGCTTCATTTCTGGCCTAACAGTTCCAATGGCAACCATTCCAACCACTCGGGAAGGTTTAGCCCAACACCACTCCATTCACATAAATTAGGTGCGAATCCACCCAATCCCGCAATAATACCATCAAATCATATCCATTACTCAGGAGTTCAACAGCAACAGCAACAGCACTCAATGTTAGAGATATTGCGTCAAACAGCACATCATCTGTCCTCCACTCCCGGCGCCCAAAGTTCGGCTAATAATAAGTCTAATAAAGAGGAAAGTGTTGGCGAAAACGGCGAGTGTTCGCCGAAAAAGGCTTAACTTCGGCAAAGGGTGGCAAAGGGTGTGGAACTGATGAGAGTTTTGTAGTTTATGTTATAATTGCATTAATAATAAAGTCTAAACTCTTTCGAATCGATTGTTTGCGTTAGAGTTGGCTATAGAGGGAGTGATTGAATTAATCCTTCATTTACTCACACTATGAATGCACTACTTCTTCGTCGTTCTGTTTGATGATAAACAGAGGATTAAATGAGTGAAGGATTAGAAGAGTACTAGTGCTCCGATAGCTGTTCCGACATTACATAAACCAAATTAAACACATATATAGTTGACATTATTGTGCGATTCAATGATTTTGTATAAATATATTAAATTCATTTTCAGTGTTTCTATTATACAATATATGTTTAGTTTACAGAAAACATATAAATTGAGTGAAACTATATTAAGTTATTTGCAAATAGACGTCAATCTCTCGGGAAATTAAAAATAAATTATATTTTAATTGTCATTTTATATGTATTATCAATAGTAGTAATAATATTATATAGAATTTGATGCCATGAGAGCCCAGAATAAACATTTTTATCAATCATTTTTACTATTTTTAATAGAATTTTATTAATTTAATGTTTATTAAGAAAATTAACTTAATTTCAAACAAATTGGAAGATTTGTTAATTGAAAGTTGAAGTAATGGTTGGAAGTGTTGACGATATTGGCTGTGAAGCGGTGAGTGAGCGCTGGAGTGAGGAATGGAGAGGCGATGGAGAGACGGCAAACAACATGATGTCTCATTCAATAACATTGAGAATATTATTGTAGGCAAAGCGATGTACTTAAGGCCAGTTATACGACAAAAGCTATAAAAGTATATATCTTGAGAAACGCCAACTCGCGAGTAGTGCTACAGAGGCGAAGAATAGAGAGAACAGGGAGAATAGGGTTGTTCGAAAACATTCAGTTGAGTGGCACAATTCAATTTTGTTGTGCTGCCAGTGCTGGATGTGCTGTATGTGCTGTATGCTGTATGTCCTCAGCCAGGCATGAAAGGGCTCGCATTATACGGAGCAGAGAGAGAATGAAAGATGCGATGAGTTTTGCCTTCACTAATGCAAACCAATTGATGAAAAGTGATGAAAAAGAATATACGTTTCATTAGGCGCTCAGTTGTGCGCAAAACGCTATTGAGAATCGCTCTAAACGTTATATACTCTCAACTCCACTCTTCGATCGGGGGATCAAAACCTTAAACACAGTATTGGGTGGACTTCCGGCTTCGGTCAATATTTGAGCACAAATTCGCGTCATTTTTGAAAATTATACAAAAGCTATAGTTTAGTAGAAAAGCTAAGCTTTAATATAATGCGGAATATATTGATATAACTATTAATGTCACTATAATGTCACTAATTCCCAATCGATGACTGCGTGCAAAGCCTAACACAAAATTGATTAAAAGTACCAATTTTTGCAAATATTGACTCGAATTATAAATTAGATATTTCTCTCAATTCCTCTCTTCCGTTGTCATTCATTTGGTGTACTTTTGCATTCGTTGCTCTCAAATACAAATCATTCATTAGATTCGGATTATTAGCCGAAATAGAGATGAAATCTCTGTTAATCTTAATTATAAACGAAGTGATTGAGAGACAAAATAGAGTAGAAATGAGTGTAAACTGCGAACAATCTATTGATTATTTGTGGCACTAAGTGTTGTCACTGAGTAGTGGGAAAATAGCGAACCTATTCTTCTAATATAAAGGTGTAAACAGTGTTCACAACATTTACAGCATTTTTGTGCTCTCGAACTCGAATAGATTAAGTGATGCATATGCGGTGCGGCGCCAATACACTGCCATTCAGTGCCACTACTGTGCCATTACTGTGCCATACAGTGCCAATACAGCGCCAATACATTGCATTTAAGGCTAAACTACAAGACGCGTAAATGGCCCTCAATTTGTTGGTCTTTCACTTACGCTCTTGGCTTCTAATATGCAGTTGAGTCGTTAGGTCGCTATACAGAGGCTCTGTCTCTCACTAAGCACTGCATTCTTTGTCATGTTATGAAGTGGATAAGACCTAACAGTGTTCTGCCTATAGCCGACTCATGGCAGCGACAGAAGGTCTCAAAAGAGTATCTTCCCATATATAGCGTAATCCGCTTTTTCCAGATCATTGATTCTTGCAATTCTAGTGCCAATTCAAGACTGTTCTCCTCTGCTCTCCTCTGCTCTCCTCTGCTCTCCTCTGCTCTCCTCTGCTCTCCTCTGCTCTCCTCTGCTCTCCTCTACTCTCCTCTACTCTCCCCTGTTCTCCACACAAATGACATTCGAGCCCTTAAACTATACAAAACTTAAATCAATTGTAATGCACTCGCCCTTAGCCTTAGTTAACATTTATTTCTACTATTTTGCTGATCAAACGGATAAGAGTTTATAAAATACTAAATACAAGTCCATTAAAGTTAAACAGCGATAAAGATTAATAAGAGAACCCCTAATATGGCAAATATGGTGAATGCGAACGCTTCTCAACTCATTATAATTCATCTGTCAAGTGATGTTTAGAATTAGTATTAAATTATAATACAAACAGGATAAACTAAGCCGGCTTTTAAATTTTAAATTAACAAATTATATTTGGTTAAAAGTTAAATTTGTTTTTAATATAATTTACAACATATTTCTCTTAATATTAAACATGATAAGATTTTCTAACTTAAGAAATTAATAAAATAAAAAATATTTAAAATTATATTATTGATTAGATTTGTATTTGTATTTATATTTAAATTTGCACAATCAAAAAGAAAATATTATTTAATTATAAATTTATTATTTTACACATATAACATTTAATTAGCAATTAATATAAAAATTACAATATTTAAACTTGTCAATTTAAAATATACAAACTACTGTCATTAGCCCAATTGATAATTTAACATTAAATTTATTATTAAAATATATTAAGATAAATAAAATGCATTAATAAAAATGACAACGTGTCCGGTATAGTTGACCTGTCTATACCATTCGATACCATTCTATATTTTTCTATACCATTCTATACCTTTCTATACCTTTCTATACCTTTCTCTTAATTCGTAAATAATAGCTGAGTTTAGCGTTTGATAAGTTTGATGTGTTTAATGCAAAGATAATGGACAGATGTCATTAAAGTTGAGACAAATCCTCTTTTAAACAGTGACTTACCGTAAGCGCAAACTTTGCTAAATATAATATCAGAGACGAGATTACAATCGTCTCAATTGTTACATAAACTTAAGCTAAACGGACGCTACAAACGATTGAATGCCTGAGTCCACAGAGACTCACGTCGTGTGCATACGATCTATAAATGATTCATGAGTTGAAAATATTTGAAAACATTTTTTGAAGACTAAAAATTGCATAAAAATCAAATTTGAAGATTTGAAAGAACAAACTCTTAAAGATTTGATCGAGATCGAATCGAAACAACTGCTTAGACAATCAAATTCATATAGTTTTCACTTTTTATCGCTTCAATACATGAAGTCTATTATTCAGTGTTTTTGAAATAAAGCCAAAAACTGCCGAAAGTTGTGTTTTAGAGCTCTTCCAGAACAAGGCAACTGAAAATTTGAAAATCTTTTAGCACTGATTGTGTTTGCAATGAATTGAATTGAATTGAATTGAATTGAATTGAAAGTAATATAATTTAATAACTATGAACTCAGTCTATAGTCTTCATTCGTAATAATAGCGCGAATTTGTCCCGAATCGCAGTGAGAGTTGATTTGAACAACAGGTACCGTAACGTCAGGCACATCAGTATTAGTGATAATTGAATTTAGTGCTCAATTGCATTAAGTAGAGTTGACTCAAACTAAATCACATATAAAAGCCATTATCTATAAATTGAACGCTTAAAAAGTTTCACTGTTTATATTTCTCATGATAGGCCTATAGAGAAGAGCGAATGTAACGCAAATTGTATTTTTGTTGCCTAAAGGCCCAAAGGCTTTGTTGGCCCAAAGGCTTCATTTTTCAATAACAGTTGAGAGTGTTTTCACTTCAGTTAATATATAAGCGTTTCGTAAAGTTCTGCGGAAATGAAAATTCTACAAAAATTGAGAGCTCAGCACATACTGCACCGCCAGTGCCGCACAGTTACGTACAGTTCCATACAGTTTGTAGTGCAGTCAACACTGCAGCAGTGCACATACAGTGCACATACAGTGCAATGCCTGGCTTTGGCAGCGCTACTCCTCTGCTCCTCTACTCCTCTACTTCACTACTTGGGCACAGTATTGCTTCTAATATCCTTAGATCTTCTCTCTGTGTTGTCTCTAATTGTGTAATATTAGTCTAATTCGTATTTCAATTGATAATAATAATAGACTACGAGTTGGCGATGAGTCCGCAATATAGATAGGATTTAGAGCTAAAAATGGATATTTGCATAAATGAGATATTCAGTACAAACTGATTGCAATATAGAATTTAAGTGAATGCCATAAACCAGATATTTGTTTTGCGACAAATTTGCATAATTTCGCTTAATTTCTCTGAATTTCATTTCCTGAAGGAAAGGAACATTAAATTCTCACAAATTGTGTTATAATTTGAATTTTACTTTTTTTCATCAGACGATCGATACAACTGAATGGAAAAGTTGAGTCAAACTGAATGAACAAATTGATTGCATTGTTTCAATTGAAGTATGTTTTCTCATTAAAAAATTTACAATTAGTTTAAATAAATAAATAGTTTTAAATAGTTTGACAATAACTGCGTTTATTATACTATAGTCAGGCTTTGGTTTATGAGTTCCACGTGTTCTTTGGCCCGAAGACGGAGCGCCACTATAGACGAGTTCCTCTGATCGAAGTCAGGGATTGCTATGTCTTTACCTCTAATGCTATTTGTGTTGATTGCAGACCGACTTTGCATTGGTTTCAACTCATTCGTCACTCCATTCACCGATAGGTTAAGAGGACTGGCAGACGGACTCAATGAAGTAGAGGTCGAGTTTGAATGACCTCTTGTCAGAGACCCGGAAATCATAGACATCTGAGTTATCGATGAATTGCACATTGAATGAGGCATTAATGGCGTCGTTTCGGCACTCGATTGACTCGATTGCAGTAAATAACTCGGATATAGCGACGAGGGTTGGGACAGAAAGCTTGAGAGTGAGGCCGAGCTGAGCAAAGCCGACGGCGAAGTCGAGGCCAACGCCAGCCACGAGTCAAGAGGTAGAGTCGATGAAGAGTTGAAATGCATATTAGAAATGAACGAATTGTGCGAAAGAGTGTTGTTTTCTAAGGGCATACCCGAGCCCTTCGAGTGAGTGGTTGGGGGAGTGAGAGGTGAGTGCGACGAACGCGAGGCTACCGACGGGTTTCCAGTGCTATTGCCACAAGTGCTTGAAGACTGATATTCATTGCCACTCAGGCTTCTGAGCGCGTGCTGGGACTCCAGCTTCTCCTGACGTCTCCATTTGGCCCTAAATTTTCAATTTATTTATTAATTTTCATATCAATCAAAACGCAATCAAATGTTTGAATGTTTGCCGTTTGTGGCGATAGAGATAAATATCGAAACTTTACTTAACTTCTATTCTGGAACCAAACCTAATGGAGTGCAAAAACATTTGATTCAATTAATTGGAATATTAAATAAATTTGTTCAATCATAAAAAATGTCATTTATTCAATAGTAGTTAAACTTAATTGGACTTTCAAACAGAATGACTGCATTTCATAAGTAATTCAATGTTCGAGAGTGCTAGAGAGCACTGGGAGCTCAATGCAGGCATTGCTGCCACACAAGCATACACTGCAGCAAATATCAAATATGAGGCGCCGGTAGCGTATCCTTCAATTATAGCAATGTTTTAAGACTTTTTACGTTGATTTTGAGATAAAACAAGAAATTAAAACAAAAACTACTTAATATTAATCATTTGTTTTAAATTCATTTTATTTTGTTAAAAAAATTATTTTTTAATTATAATTAATTAAAAGTAAATTTAAAAATCAGTAATAATTTGTTTGCATTTTTGACATTTGTTTAGCAGAACTTTGCAAATGTAGACAAATAGAGAAGTTGTCCATCAGTGGTACGTCACTGTATTTTTATATAATCACTGTTAAAGTCAGCAAAAGTGCCGATAAAATAGTACTTCAATAGAATTTCCTGAGATTTGATTTGAAAGGAAGCCTTTATGCGATTGGTTTGGATGTGTGCGACTCTAATGACTAACTTCATTAGGCGCTCAACTTGTCATCCTTTAAATCTTATTGTCGAGAATCAAATCTCTCTTTAATCATAATTATTGTGTAAAACATACAAAGCTCTCATGTATTTCACTTATTTCACTCATTCTATTCATTTAAAAATTTAAATTATAAATAATTTGAGATTAATATTTAAATGACATTTACAATACACATGCTTTTGTGTAACATTTTTCGCTTTTTGCATAAACAAAGTAAAATTAATTTAATTGAATTATTTTTAACTAATTATTTTTGTAAAAATTTTGTAATTAATATAATTACTTTGAAAATATTTGAATATACTGTATATATATTAGAACTTATATACATATTTTAAATTTATTGTCAATAAACTTGTTTGAAATTATTAAACTTAGGTTTTTATATAAATACTAAACTAGGAATGTGCAAGGTCCGTCAGGTCAGGGGAGGTCCAGGGTATGAAAATGGCCAACTTTTTCAAATTTTTGCCTGGGGAGCGATCTTGGGTAGGGTTTTTTCAAAAAGTTATTTTGCCTAAACGTGTTTTAAACGCTATTTGCTATTTTGCTTCTAAATTGGCGCTAAATTTAACTGAATTTAGACTAAATTTAGTTAATATAACTGGATTTAACCCCAATTTATTCATAAATTACGTCATTGAAACCTCCCCCAAAATACACAATTTTTCGGGAAAAAATTTGCCGGCCGCCTTCGGCAGCCGCTAAAATTGTTAGGGGGTACCTGACTTTTGGCGTTTGGGGGGGGGGTATTTTGAGAATTTTTCGTCTCTGGGGGGGGGTATTTTCCATGACCCCACCTTGCACACCCCTAATACTAAACAATGAGAACCCAAACATAGAAAAGTTTCACAAAAGTATAACATTTATACTGAATGGGAAACAAAACATCTGAAAGATTATGTGAAATAAATGCATTGAATTGAGTTGTATTGCGTTTTAATGCTAATATGCAATGAATTTGTAATTAAATAGCTTTACCTGAACTCTAACCTCCGGAAGATTGACTTTAATTGCCAGTTCTTCACGACTAAAAAATTCAAAATAAATATAAAAATTGAGTACAAAATATATTGAGTGTTGGGTCGAGTCGGTGAAGAAAAGCAGACCTATAGACGTCCGGGTAGTGCGACTTCTCGAAGGCCCGTTCGAGTTCGTGAAGTTGATATGTGGTAAAAGTGGTTCTATTCCTTCGATGCTTTTTTTTGGGGCCGTCGTCGGCAGCGCTGATACTTCCACTATTGTCCTCATCTATAGATAGCGGCGATGAGGGAATGGCATGGATTGATATATTGCAATCTCTCGTTTCGTCTTCAATGTTGTCATCAATTGGTTGTTCATCACCTGAAAGAGTGGACAACATCGACAACATCATAACAAAAGCTCGTTATCGAAGTTTAAATGTTGTAAATGCGATATAATCGGCAATAATCGGCAATTTTCTGCTTTTGAAGCCTTGGGCCGCAGTATCTAATTAGGCGGTTAGGGCTCTATTATGTCCTATTGAAGTGAAGTTTTTAGTTGAGAAAAAGTGATTACAGGGCGTAACCGAACTTATATTCAAAGACAAACCTTAGGGGGCTTTGGGTTACTAAACAAGCGGTCGTTTATATCTAAGGCGTTTGGGATAACCTGCCCGTTCCTCACTGTGCGACACAACTGCACACAGAGCTAAACAAAGTTACTTTTAGAAACTTATCGACAATAGTCTCTCTTTTTACTGCAATAATAGAACTTATTTTGTGAAACGAAGCAATTGTGGCAATTGTGGCGATTGTGGCAGATCTGCCATATTGTGGACAATTCGGACAATTTTGTTGCCATTACTGCTATACCATTACAATGAGAGACCGTTCGCTCAACAGAACTGCAGTACAAACCCAACGCCGTATGTTTGGT
Source organism: Porobelba spinosa (assembly GCA_034699545.1). Taxonomy (NCBI): domain Eukaryota; kingdom Metazoa; phylum Arthropoda; class Arachnida; order Sarcoptiformes; family Damaeidae; genus Porobelba; species Porobelba spinosa. The sequence goes on from JAQIYC010000411.1 coordinate 9,731, forward strand.
ATGGTATGGCTACGGATGCTTATAATCAAAAGCGGTAACAATTCCGCATAGCTTGTGCTCTGCTCTTTACTCTGTGTACTCTAGTTTGCGCTTTACAACATTGTAGAGCACTGTTAGCTCTGCTTATTTACAGATTAGCTTCTATTCACTACTATTCTCAGTCAACGCTACTCTGCATTTCAATTGATGTGTCGCTATAGATGACGATCACATCAGACAAATAGTCGCCAATATATTCCAATATAGTTAGTTAGGCCGACATAATAGCACATAAACGCCTCTCAATTAAGGTCTGGTTTGCAAATGTCATTCATTCCAAGTGTTTAAGCCAATCATCGAAGAAATCTTTTATGAACTCAAGTTATTGAGTTATAGAGTTTCGAATAGAGTTCCCAATGTTCTACACAACAACTCAATACCTCTTGTTGTATGCCTTATGCCTTCAGAGTTAACCCAAACACATATTTGTTCAGCCAATTCAATGCACTTAGATTTGGTTCAAAACTTTCCCTTGCTTAATTTATTATTAATACAAACATGCATGATTAGAACTTAAAATAATATTTTCATTTTTAAATTTTCTATTAAACATAGTTTAAAAAAACTGTCTCAAAGATGCAAACAAAACTTAACTTTAAATGTTTAAAAAGTTTGTTTAAAAATTACTATATAAAATAAACGAAATAATTAATTTAATAATTAAACTAAAATTATATTGAAAAAATAAATTATATTGTTAAGAACATAATTATTAATTTATTTCAAAACCTTAAAATTAAATAACTTTTTAAGTACTAAATTTCTGTTAATTTAAAAGCGTTTAAATAAATTAAAGTAAAAATAATAGAGTTTAGCCTAACTTCGCAAAAGCCGAGTATCGCTATAAATACATAACAATCTGTATTCGCATTTGGCGTTTGTTGGTTAGCCTTGTGGTGCAAATGCAGTTTGAAGTGCAATAAATTAAATTAATTATATTGAAAAGAATTCATTCACTAATGCCGTTATTTATTACTACTTAATATTCATCTCTTTGTGTCTCTTTATGCAGATTTGTATTATAACTTATGATATAATTGAGGTCAACATTAATAATTAGATCCCAGGCTATCAGCTCTTTAGTAGAAATTATGAAATGCAATCACAACTGATTGAAATGATTGAAATTGTCATTTTAATAATGAACAAAATCTCATTCATTTGTATACCACTGCTAGTTATGGTCATTCAATCGGAAATTAACGTTTTTTCCATTCGGTCACTCAAATCATTTGTCACACAGAGTTGGACTCAGTTTGGGCTCAGTTGGCTCTGTTGGCTCAGTTGGCTCTGTTCGCTCTGCTCGCTGTTTGTTGGCTTTGTTCGGCTCATCCATTTCCATTCAAATTGATATGAAATGCAGGAGAGGGAGGGAGAGAGGGAGCGGGAGTAAACGATATATATATGTATGTATTCATGTGATGTTATAACTAACTACGAAATTATGAGCGAATATTTACTTAAGCCATTCACATGATATACTCAATTGATAAAAGTGGTGCGCAATCAGAATCAGACTATCATTTATTTGATAATTAATTGACGTTCAAATACTAGCGCGTGATTTGATTATATGATTTACTCGCCATTAGCCTAATTGTACTGCTTTTCGCTTAAATGCAATAAATGGCAAAATTATAAATATAAATGAATATCGAATTGATTCGCAAATATCGCTTAACATTCATCAAAAGGCTTTCCATTTGAGAATTTGAAGTAATAGCGATTGTGGCAAAGTAAGAGATAGAGATGTTATTGATATATAAATATTTTTTAAATCAAAATATTGTATTAATACTAGACAAACATGAGTTGAATAAATTAAAAAATTAATTATTAATTAAAATAATTATAATTTTCAGAACTATTTATTTGAAATAATGACAACACTTTTGAATGACATTTACAAAATAGACTCAAATTTATCATTGATTTAATTTATTTATTAAATGCATTTAATTTAAGCAATAAATGCAAATGAATAGAAAGTGAGAAAACAGTTATATTTACCAGACTTGCTATTGGACCTGGATTCATTCGATTCACACGACTGATCCGCACTATTAGCCTCCGAATTAACATCACTTAATCGGCATTTGCTTCGCACAGTTTGAGAACCTCTGAGTCCTAGAATTGCATCGATTGTATGTCTTGTGCCCGGAATTGGTCTCTTGTCTGCAGAAGAATACGACGACGAAGAGATGGGAGAGACGAGAGAGACCGGAGACATATGCGAGACTTGCACTCTATCTCTCTCTTTGCAGAACTGCTCGAAGTTTTCGATATATTGCTGATTGAGTTTGACTGAAGAACTGTGAGAACTCATCAAATTGTTTGCATCGCTTTCCACTCTATTCTTTGAGTCCATTCTTCCTCCTCTTTCGGATTCCATTTTCAAATAGTTTATTAACATTAATATTCAATTATATTAATTCCGATTAAATTTACTTTTATCTAAAGGTTAAAAAATTGCAGAAAACAAAAGTTAAATAAAAATCAAAACAAATTTTTAAAAATTCTTACTTTGTTTCCGAAGATTAGTATTGTTTGCATAGAATTGAAAAAGTTGTCAAAGTTATCAAATATTGAGTTGTATTGCAAATAGAACTATGAAAAGCAATGATTGGTATTAATTATGTTGGGTGTATTTTCGACTGATTAGCTGCCGATGGCTGAGCTCTGGTATCCTTTTTGTGCGATGATTAGTGTGAATGAGAGAACATGAGTTGTTGGGTATTAGTGCCGAAAGCGTTTTCGGCTAACAATACATTTGGAGCATAGCTTTGAAGCGAAATTATCATAAGCGGCGCAATTGGTTATAACAGACTGACAGTCGCAATAAAATTTTGGTTTTTAGTGACTCCTCGTTCAGAGCCAATGGAGACTTCACTCAAAGACCAAAACTAGAAAATAAGCAGAAAATCGCAGAGAAGTAAATCGATTAAATGAAACGTTGAAACGAAGCCACTTCTCATTGCAACTAATAAATAGAATTTATTCTATTTTTAAGCAACAAATCACCGGTTAATTAAATTCTATGCCTTTTTATCTACCAGTGCCTCGTTGTTGAAGTGCAGGCATTCAACTAAATGTTATTAAAGTTGTTGTATTCCAAATGTATTAGTAATTGATTTTTCTCTTATGGATTAATGTGTTAATAAAATTTCTTTTTTTTCATTTTTATTCTATTATTTAATATAAATTTGAGTTATACTAAAAATGATGAATCAGTCGCACATGAATTTGTTAATGCAATAAAAAGAATAAAAAGCCCAAGTTTAAACACATCTGCAATCATTAGCTCATAATTCGATTTGCTTGGAAAACTTTTTTATTAATAAATTAATTTTTATATAAATATATTAATTTATGTTTTGTTACGCAAATTATTTTTATTTTTGTTTAAGTCTATTATCAATAATGCTTTAAAATCTGTTTTTCAACATTTAATTTAAGTACAGGTTTGAGATCAGAGCTGAAATATTAAAGGAAAATTAAGTTGTCTTTTAAAATTTTATTGTTATTTTAAATATGAAAAATGTACTTTTAAAAACTCAATGCAATGCAAACTCTACTTTATATTTTATCATTTATATAATAGGCCGGCCAGAAAAAAGCGGCCTCGAAAAAATTTAATATTTTTAAAACTATTTATGATAATTTAATTTTGTAAAAAGTATTTAAGTGAACCATCGGCGCTAGTTCTGCTGATTATGTCATCTGTGTTAATCTGATAAGAATCTATTGAGGTAACAAGACATATGCAAATGGCTATGTCACAAATTAAACTAAATAGAGTGGGGCTAATTTAGGGGAGATATGTTAAAGACAAAAGGTCAATGTATATTTGTTATAAGTTTTACTAAAATTTAACTAAAATCAGTATTTAAATTTTATGTTTAAAAAATTCAAAATAACATTAAAAAGATAGAAAACAAAATTGATCACATTTAATGCAAAATTAATGAAAATTTTATGTTTGTTAAAATTTATGATTTTAATAAAATTTTACATGTACATAACTTAAATATTTGAAATATAAATTTTTACAACAAATTTCTTGCTTGTTAGTGTTTTGTAATAAGAAAAAACAATTTTGTTGTTATAAAATTTCATGAAAAAATTTACGTTTTTATTCATTAAAAATTATTTTGTAATTTAAATTTGATAAAATTTATAACAAATACTGTATACATAGATTTTTTTGTCTTTAAGTTGCCGCCCCTAAATTAGCCTCTCCCCTTTTGGTTTAGTTTGTGACATAGCCATTCGCATATGTTCTGTTATCTCATCAAGTTTTATCAGATTAACACAGATGACATAATCAGCAGAACTAGCATCGATGGTTCTCTTTGAATCTCCTACATTTCGCAGAAAAATTTTTACGTAATACAAATCGCAGAAAAAATAGCAAACATTATTTATGCTTCATTCACATTAATATACATTATTTAAGTATAATTAAAACTAAAAACCAATTTTATTCTT
>JAQIYC010000412.1:0-14230 GCA_034699545.1 Porobelba spinosa
AATACTAATAAATGATTTATCAAATAAAAAAATTTTTGCTGCCCGAATCTGCCCGCCGAATTTTAATAAATGTAAAGGTTTATTCGGGCTGCCCGATTTTGCCCTCCGAATTTTAAAATTCTTGCTGCCCGAATTCGTTGATCACTACATATATTATATGATTCAAAACTAAACTCAAATTCTAATCTTTTGCTAAAGCTTTTTATGATTCATTGAATGAATAAAAAACTATGTAAAAGTAAATGAGTAAAGAGGGCACTAAAAATCTATATCACAAGCAATTAAAAGTAATAGTTTTAAAATATGAGTTAAGTTATTTGAAATGTATTAAAACTTGTATATTAGAAATGAATCATGGTAACTTTACTATGATTAGTCAAATTTTATGTCAAACGATTGAAATTATAACAAATTATTAATAAAAATTCAAATTTCTTAATCTTTTGAATTTTCATTACTAAGTAATAATAATAATTTGCAATAATATCAATCGTTTGACTAATCATAGTAATGTTACCCTGATTCATTTTCAATATACAAATTTGAAAAATGGTATGATTAGCTTCACCAGTTGACTAATATATAACCAAGATCATTTTTTCAGGCTAATTGTCCGAAAAAAAATTCTTAATGGTTATAACTTATAACAAATAATTTTAATTAATTTTTAATTAGTTTTTAAATTTTATTCAACAAATTGACATAAAATAATTTTGGTTTTACAACACAAACATAAAAAAGGCCTAAAATTAAAATTAAAAAAATTACCAAGAATAGTACTTGACAGTTTTAACTAAATAAATTCCGTGATCTTCGGTCTCCCAATCATTACTCTCTTTGGGAGCTCTGCCGCCGAACACATCGAACTCAACGGTTGATGTCTTGTGTCTGCACTTCGCTCTACACTTCGTCACTGAATCGCTATTCGGTTCGTAATTAAAAGCGAAGACTTGTGTTGGACTCAACTCGACTTCATTATAGCCATTGCATTCCAACAGGAGTTCAGTCGAACACTTGTTTGTGATTTGGATTGTAATCGAGTCATCACTTGGTTTATGATTTGCGCTAATTTTGATTATTACTGATTCGAGAGCTAGTAAGTGTACAAGCAGAATTGGCAGTTTAATCGAAAACATTGTTTTCAAATATAAATAAACTTAAAATTAATTTATAAAAACATAATTTTGTATATTAAATGAATAACTTAGATTGACTAATTTTAATCAAACAATAAAAATTAAGCCCGCATAATAATTTTATTAAAGTTTATTATTATTACTATTACATTTAATTAGAATATTTCATTTAATAAGTCAATTCATATTTGGTTTAAGAACAAACAATATTTTAATTTCAAATTTAAATCTCATTCATTAATCCAATTGCGAAAAGTATTCACCAATACTCGGCCTTCCCCTGCATTGCGGGCGAGATGTGACTGATTGGGATTCGTCTGATTAGGTGTATTCGTCTGACTTCTTCGTACACAACAGTCTGCACTTCCTTGATGTTCGAGTACTTATTCTGACGCATATCCAGCGCCAACTGCCCGAGCAATGGCTCCAACGCCGGAGTTTTGAACCGAGTGTAGGCAAGAATGCGTCGGAAAACATAACCCAATTTTTTGATGTCATCCAAATAGTGTTGCCTACCAGTGCTCGCGTCGACTTCTCTAGACCGGCCCAAATCGATGTACTTGATTCGGTCGTAATATTGATGGGGAACTGAGGCGACCATAATCCTGCGCTCTTGTAGGTCGATAACCACCCGACCCTCGCTGTGCATATAGTCTAAGGCGTCAACCAGTGCTCTCATATATTCGATGCAATCGTCTTGATTCAATAGCACCGAACCCCTGTCGCTCAACCAGAACACCAGTTCCTTCCCTTTGAGGTATTCGTTGACAATATAGATATTTCCAGTCTTTGACTTAAAGACACCGAATGTGTCGACAATATTCGGATGATTTAATAGAAACAAATTCTCCACTTCTTCGTAGACAATAGTCGACGGCTCAACCCATTTGATGGCAAACGGCCGACCCTTCAGCTTCTCTTGGCTGACCTGTCTGTGATAACGGGCGCCGCCAGGAGTGACCGACACATCATAATCGTCCAAAACATACCTTTTAATCGCCAACTCATTGCAGACCCCTTTGAACACAACTGTATCGATGCCTCTGATTGTGCGCTCTTTTACATCGAATCCATGGCTTGAAAGGAATTCAATGTCTTCTTTCGGTATCGCTTCTATGGTTTGCTTTCTTTGCATACTTTGCGCCCAATTATCACTAATTTAATCAAAATTTTAAGTTTTTGTTAGTTTTTTGACTAATTTCTAATCAAATAAACAATAGATTTTAAACTAATTTATCAATAAATTGAGTGAACTTTGATTATAGCTCTCGAGTCATAACTTTGCAAATGTTTCTTCAATTGGTTTTGAATAAACGAGTAGTCATTATAAACTCACGAGAAAATTGGGCTAAACTTTATAAAACAATTTCATTCTAACAAATATAAAGTTAATTATTGCACGAATTCAACCAAATTAGCGAAAACTAAAATTTGAATTAAGTCTCAAAACTCGAGACCTTTTGTTGAATTATAATTAATTGAGTTTTTGGTTGAATTCGTTTAATAATTAATTTGTTATTTGTTATTTGAATTCAGAACAGAATTGCGATTAGTATTCGATTAAAACGACTTTCAATTTGTTTCAATTCTTAATTGATTTAATCCAAAGATATTTGAGTATAAAAGAAGAGAAATGGGCTGTTGTTGGTCTAAAGATCACCCCGTTTCACCTCACCTAGCCCTTTTAGTTTTTCTGTAATAAACAAAAATTTTAATTTTTGAAAATGGGATCTTTTTTCAATCCAAAATTAAACTATGAATAAATCAACGCAAAGAGACGATATATAGCAAAAAATGTGAGCATTAAATAGATCTTTAAAATGGCTACAAGAACTTTTTTATATCATTTATACTTTTTTTGCAATTTAACAAATGATACTTTTTAATTGAAGATCCTGTTATAACTTTTATACAGAAGAAAATACTTAATTTAATATTCCCTTGTTAAGATTATTAGATGTGAAAACATGTCATTAGTTCCTACAGTTGGCTATTGGAACTCTAGGGGATTAGCGCAACCGATCGGCTATTTACTAAAATACGCTCAGGTTGATTTTGTCGATAAAAGATACGAATTTAATAACAACGAATGGCTAACCAATAAGTTAAAATTGGATCCGAATGAGTGGCGCTTCGATCAGAAGAGTTCCATCGGTTGACAGTTTGGATGTGATTTGTGACAAATCCACGTCTTCTGGCAATTGATATCTTCGGGTGAATTGTCTGCTGACATACCCGCTCTCATCCACTCTTTCGCTATGACTTCCGCCGACAATCAGATCACTTCCGATCACTTTTATGGTCACCTCTTCGGGAGTGAAGTGTTTTACGTCGAGTCGAACCGAAAAGCGGTCACTATTTTGGACTTTAATCTGCATTCGTTGCCGACTTCGGCCATAATATCGGTTCAATCGAACATGTCTTCAGACAATCTGTGCGCTCTTCACGTGTTGTGGTGAAGGAATGAATGATTTTATTCTTTATTATCGAAATTGTTTTACTAATTATAATATTTATTAAATTGTTTCTAAAATCTATACAAATGTAATCTAATTAATAATGCGCTAAATTTGAAGAAAGTATGTTTGACTTCTTAAGACAATATGAAAATGAGTTTTTATTTTTATTTTTTAATAATCTTAACCACTTAAATAAACTCTTTAGCTTGAACAAATTGTTGTATGTCAACAGTTTCACGGTTGCAGATGTTTAATTGAAATTATTTTTAAGTTATTGACATTTTTTATTTAATAATTATTATTTTGTTTAAAAATTATATAATAATAAAATACATATAATAATGAAAAACAATTATTAATTTGTAATAATCGACTAATTAATCGATTCGATCAATACATGCACTCTTCGATTGGAAATAACTTCAAATTGTTTGCAATTTTCAAACTTTGAATTTTCTCCATATATTCCTTCTCTGATTCGATACAAAAATTGAATTTGTATTCAATGTTCGGATTATTGTTCGCTCTTTCGGATAACATTTTGATTACTTTAATATCATTTAATTGATAACTAATTGAGATTTTGTTCAGTTTCCGACAATTCAAGACTAGATTCTTAACCGAATAGTCGCTAATCTCTCGAAAATTCAATTTCAAATTTTTGACTTCAATTTGAGTCAGATTTTGCAGTTTTGATAAATTAATGATCAAATAGTCATTCATTTGTGATTTGAGTGGTTCTGACATTTGAACGAATGAAAAGACTTTTAAATTCGGAATTAATTTATGAATTAAATAGAAATTATCCGAAATCTCGAACTGAAATAAATTGAATTCAACTTTTTCTAATGACTCGATCTTATCGGCAAAACTCGTATTCAAACCGATAGTATAGGAATCGATCGACAATTCACGCAATTGTTTGCATTGATTGACGATTACTGATAAGTGAAGCCATTTTCGTGGCTCGAAGTTTGACGTGATTTTCAAGACTTCGAGTCTTGAGAACTGATTCAAACCAAACAAGTGGTAGAAATCAAATTCTTTACTCAAATATATACACAGTTTTCGGATTTGATTCTTGTGTTTAGCGATCGATATAAAGCCGTCTTTACTATTGATAACTAATTGCAAATATTCGCTAAACTCTTCATTCGTTCCATAAATCTTCGAGTCTTCGAGTTGTCTATTCTTGAGCACAAGTTCTTTGCATTTGTTCTCCAATTGATTCGACTTTTGTTTCAATGAATTTAATTCCGATTCGTATTTATGACTCGAATTCTTGTATTTATTCATCAGATTCTTCAACAGATCCAAACAGTTGTGTTTGGCTTCGGGTTTACCGACAGTGAGTCCACACTTCGGACAGTCTCTGAACTCACATTTCTTCAGATGTGCGGAAAGTGATCCCAATTTCACCACTTCTTTACATCCCTTTCCTTCGAAATCGCATTTAATATCCAAATCACTGACCATTTGATTCACTTTAAGACTTCTTTCGACAATTATATCGCTTTCATCGGATTCGTGAATAAAGACCACAATATTGTCGTCAATCGCCGCACTTCTGGATCTCTTTCTTGTGGTCAGCACTCGACGACATTCGGGACAGTCTTTGCGTTGGCTTTGAATCCAATGTTGAATACAATCGAAACAAAAGGTATGTTTGCATTGAGTGTCAACTGCATTGTCGAAGATATTCAGACAAATACCACATTTCAAGTGATTCTTCTGAAACTCAATTAAACCGACAAATCGGTTCACTTCATATCCAGGCATTTCGGCGCTAATTAACAAAATAATAACAATTATTATAATATTTAAGTTAACAATCGATTAACATCTGAACAAAACTCAATATGAAATTCAAATCAAAACAAAACACAATTTCTTAGCATTTGTGCCGACAGTTGGCGCTAATCGTCACTACGTTTACGAACCAATGCTTACATAACATATGAATCATATGATAACAAAAACTTTAAAGTCATTTAATTTTATTTACAATTAATTTAGATTTAAAATCGAGTATTAATTTCATTTACAGTATTATTACACAATTATATGTGTTGTCTGATTAGCAATTGTTAAATAAATTACTCTTTTTTATGATTATCTAAACGATTATATATTCAAAAGTTATCAAAACAAACAAATATTTGCAAAAAAAACGTATTTTTGTTTCGAAAACATATAATAATTGAATTGAATTAAGCGCTTAATCACATCCCATAGCGATGTCCAAAATGTCCGGTTCTTCTTCGGACATGATTTTAATTGCTGGCAATTCTCACAAAGAGTTGGCAAAAGAGATATCGAACCGATTGGGCGTCCGATTGGCCACTCATTCACTCTATCACTCGACGAATAGGGAAACCGTTTTAGATATCGGAGACTCAGTTCGCGGCCGCGACTGCTATATCATCCAAACCGGCGGTAAAGACGTGAACAACAATATTATGGAACTACTGATTATGGGCTACGCGTGTAAGACCTCTTCGGCCAAGAATATCGTTGGAGTGATTCCATACCTCCCGTATGGAAAGCAGTCGAAAATGCGGAAAAGGGGGGCTATTGTGGCCAAACTGTTGGCCAAACTTATCTGCAAAGCGGGCTTTACTCACATTATTACTATGGATATGCATCAGAAGGAAGTAATTATGTCTTTTGAATAAATTGTTTTATTTAATAAAGAGTTGGTTTATACGATATTTAGCTAATCCTTAACCTCTACCCAACCTCCAGGTGCAGGGTTTCTTCGACCTGCCAGTGGACAACCTGCGCGCGTCGCCATTTCTCTTACAATACATTCAGGAACAGATTCCCGACTATAGGAATGCAGTGATTGTGGCCAAAGACCCGGGAAGTGCTAAGAAGGCGACGTCATATGCAGAACGACTTCGTTTGGGAATCGCTGTACTTCACGGCGAACAGAAGGAAAGCGAGTCCGACGAAGTCGATGGCCGCTATAGTCCGCCCCCTCTCGCAGAGGACAGCGTCCGAACATTCGATATGGGATTGGACCCAATGCCTGTGTTGGCCGCTAAGAATAAGCCGCCGATGACTGTTGTGGGAGACGTCGGCGGAAGGATTGCTATTATGGTCGACGATATGGTCGATGACGTGCAGACATTCTGCAGCGCCGCTGAAGTGCTGAAAGAGAGGGGCGCCTACAAGATATACGTCTTGGCCACTCATGGCCTACTCAGTCAGGACGCGCCCAGACTTATAGAGGAGTCGGCTATTCATGAAGTGGTCGTCACTAACACTGGTTTGGCTTTAATTATATATAACTTTAACTCTAATTTAATTGGTTTTCATTGAATAACCAACAGTTCCGCACGAAGTCCAGAAAATGCAATGCAATAAAATCAAAACGATTGACATATCGGTGCTGTTGGCCGAAGCCATTCGTCGCATTCATAACAAGGAGTCAATGTCTTACCTCTTCCGTAACGTTACTCTCGAAGACTAAATTCCAACAAAACGAACACTCTTTGGATTTCTATATTTGTATTGAATTTTAATTACTATGACTTAAAACTATTCTTTTTTTTTAGATTTATGTCTCAGATCTGACTTTTTAGACATTTATTTCTCAGTTTTTATATTTAACTTTAATTATAATTTTTATATAAAAGTTTTGATTTTTTGTTCTGATCTGATTCTTATAAGTATTATTCAGTATTTGAATGTTTTTTTCTGAGTTTAAGAAACAATAAGTTTAGTCACTATTTGCTACAAATTATTTGTTAGTAATTGTTAGTTTAAGATATTTTTGAAATGTTTGTAATTTTTTTCTTCAATTGTGAGCATTTTTTTCAAATTTAATCCAATTTTTTATATTTTAAGAGTTTGTGTCAAAAATGAAAAATTAAAATTTGTTTCAAATACGGAATTACATATTGTTTTTCGTTTTCAGAATAAGAATTATTCATTTGTTTTATGATTTGACTGAAACGGCAAAAAATATTCGCTTTTCAAATCGATTACATTTTTATTAGTTTTTATCGATTTTTTCGTTCAAATCGATTCTTCGAAATAACCTATTATTCGGAGTATTATTCAGATGTTTGTAGGCGTCGATTGAATGACAAAATATATAAATTTTTTATTTGAATGAAACAAAAGTCCATTTTTTATTGATATTGTGATTGACTGGCGATTTGATTACATTTGAGAAAATAAATACTAGTTTTTAAAAATTAATAACTTATTTGTACGGAATATAGAGATTAAATCGTTTGACTCGAAAACAAATGAAAATTAGTTTTTATGGTTTTATTATTTTATTCAGAATTTTTAAAAGTGAAAACAATAAATGAGTTCTAAATTAGTTTGAATTTAGATTTAAGCAAGGTCTCAACCCCCTTGGGGAAAATTTTTGACTAAACATCTCCCTTTTGAGATTTTGCACGGATATAGGATGTCGCTTAAAAATAAAAATTTTCATTTTCCCCTATATTTATGAATGGGGTTAATTAAATTAACACTAAATCCAGTTAAGTTAAATTAGTTTAAATCGGGTTAAATCGGCTTTAATTGACTGTTTTGGAAAAAGGCATTTTGGCGGGAATAGGTCACTTTGTTTTTAAGCTGACCCTTACTTGGACCCCCTGATCTGACGGAAGGAGGACCCCCTTGGCTAATCCTTGATTTAAGTTTAGTCACAAATATTACTTCGGAAACAAATATTAATTTTGAAACAAAAAGTCCAATAAAGCAAATAATGAAAACGCTTTGCAAATCACTTAACTTTAAAGTTTTAATTAAATCTATTTTCTTAATACTATTTCCCGACTGAGGTCTGGCGGGTGTGTGTTGTAGAGTATCGGCAAACCATTTATTAAATAATCCGGTTTCGATAAACTGGACAATTCTTTAAAATAATTAAAAACTAATAAAAGTTTATTTATATAAACCAATTAAAACTTACACAATATTCATCGGTTCGAGAAGTGGCGAACCTTTTTGCAAAGCCATACCCATCTGATCGACCATAAGAGCCTCTGAAGACAAGTGCATTTGAATCGATGCAAAACTTCTGACCCCAAACGCGAGCGCCTGTCGAGTCATAATGAATATTCTCTTTTTGGGCAAATGATCAGATGCTTCGACCGCTTCAATGCCTGACTCCAGATCTGACGGAATGTTTAAATCCGATCGTTTGAATGCAATACCGATTGCGTGATAAGCGTCACAACAGTCGGCGTTTGCGAAGTATTCGAAATAATATGTGTGACGATATGTGAAGAGATCGTAGTCTCCATTCAAAGCCACTCTTTCCAAGTCGTCTAATGTGTTGACCGGACTCTTATGCACGGGTAGAGTCAGCACTGAATAGAATACTCCGCCGTAAGTCTTCATTAGGATTAACGACAATAGAAACCAAAGGCCAAAGAATACTTGAATTGTATACGTATTGGACACTAGTTTGATATTAGCTGTTGAGTTAAAGTTTTAAAATTTAAAACATTACAAATTATTCAAATAATGTCAAATCAAGTAATTTCAACAAATTAGTATCAGCAATGTCAAATGGGGGCATGACCCCTCATTTTCCAAGATTAAAAAATTGGCCTCTAGGCCAACAGAAATTTTTAAAGCTCAAAGCACTCTCATTAAAACTCTCCGCTAACCAGGGTGGTAAATTTGCTTTTTTGCTAATTTTGACTAAGTTTAGATTAATTTGTTGCAAAATCCAATTTATATTCTATTAATTTAGTTAAAAACAATGTAAATTAAAGCAAATTTAAACTTCTCTCTCTTCCAAAAATTTTAAAATCATTATTTTCCATATTCTTTGCCACACCCTGAACTGATCGATCTTTGATATCCCTGGTTAATATTAAAATTAACCAAATAAAATATTACATAATTATAATTTGAAAATTATAAAATGTTTTGCTTCAACTTTACATTGTTGTAGAAGAGCTCCAATTAATTGCATTGAGATTTGATCTATTCGATTATTTCTGCCGGAAGTTTTGTAAAACTTGTTTAAAAATAAAATTTGTATTATAATTGTCACGATTATAAAAGAAATGGCTAATGAAAACCACACATATAATGTAAATGGAGTTATAATAATCCATTGCCGAGATTTAAGGCCGGGTAGGAGTGTTACGAATGTGAGGGGAACTATTGTATAGGCATTCGTGAAGTCCATAACTGCAATGCGTTCCAAGTTTATGGTCAGATCACAAATTGCTATATCAGCGCTCTATCATCAATGAAAATATATTAATTGTAAAAATAAAATAAATAAAATAATAGACCTTGTTATTAATGTATCCAACACTGCCGACCCAAACGCCATTCTCGAATTCACCCCAATTTTGATTCGCATAGATTACTTCGTAGATAAAATTGAACTTTTTTGCTAAACTCTTAAGCATCAAAACTTCAACCGACTCATCCAATACATATTTTCCATTTGCTAATCGCACCGTACAGTAGGGCTGTGACTAAACGATGCGTTTTGAATAAATTATTTGAAACAACTTTTTATAATTTAATATAATTAATGTCAAACCAGATTTACAACTACTTTAAGAGCAGTTCCGTTTAGATTACATTTTGACGGCTTTACAGATAACAAATTCTTGACTTCAGAATTGCTTGAATATAATATTCCGTTATATGTATGACAGCCGTTAATAACGGGTCGAATGTAAGCTATTTCTGTTGAGTTTATATTATTCTTGTCATTAATTACAGAACACTTTAAGTCAATATAAGTTTTGAATAATTTTGATGAAAATTTTTTTGTAATTTTATTTTTGACTACAATAACAGTATTTATAATTCTAATATTTACAGAATTTGATAAATTTTTTAAAACAGGATATAAATGTTTTTCAAAACTATATTCAATGAATAAATTTAAATCTTTTCTTCTAAAAATTGTTACTTTTTCGACAAATTGTTTATTATATTCATTAGTAATATATAAAAAGTTATTGCATTTCAATAATTTATTCCAATAAATATTAACCAAAGAATGTTCAACAGAATCAGTCAAAAGTATATTATTTTCATTATTCGTACAAATATTGCTTAAATAAAATTTAAAATTTGTATCAATAAAACTACAACTTATTCTAACAACAAATAAGTTTAAAGCAAACATTTTAAATATAAAAAACATTATTTAGTAATTTATTATATAACTTAAAGCAACTATCAGATAAAAAGAACTTTAAGCTACATAGCTTAAAATTAAATTTAATATAAATTTCACTTTAATGTCAAAAAATATTTCAGTTTAATCTAAAAAATATTTCTTAAGTGAATGCTTAAGCTCATAGTGTTAGGCAAGATATGTCAAAAAACAAAAACACATTTATTATTCGCGACAAATAAATTATATTCGTCGCCAAAATTGATTTTTACCAAACTAGACTAAAGTAGGGATGTGGAAGCTCAGGGGGACCAGTTAGGGTAAAAAGCAGATATTAAAAATGTAGAACTCAAATAGGAAATAAGTAAAGGATAATTTATTTTAGAATAAAAACAGCAATTTAGTAAAATTTTTAGAATTTAACCAGATTTAAATGGAGTTTAGGCCAAAATGACAAAATTTACCTGTTTTGTTGCGCAGCCGGCAAATTTTTAGAAAAATGGTATTTCAACCGCCGCTCAGAGAAAGGGGGAAATATAGTTTTTTAGTTTAGGAGAGATAATCGCTGATGCCCTCCCCTTCCGCATCCCTAAGACTAAAGATTACAGTATTTCGAAATAATGAATACTTAAGTATTTTAAAGGTTTAACCATTAGCTTAGCTTTAAAATGCTCCATGTTGATAATTAAAGCGAATGCAGTTTTCTCGATAGAATTGTTTCAAACAAATAACCTCGAATTGAATGCCTTAAGAATAATGAATTAAAATTCTTTACAAGTCTTTTATCTTTTCTCCAGAGTCTAAGCATTTTTTAAATATTATTTTTTATTAAATTTTATAAAAATGTGGTTTAAATTTAATTAATAAAATTTAATTTTTGTTTTTAACACAACAAATATTTAATTAAACTTATAAAATGGTGTACATTGTATATATCAGTGTTAGTTTGTGGCAGGGTTAGCTTAGGGCGGGGGTTAAGGTTTTTAATTATTTGAGTTAAATTTTGGCCCTTACTTCCCTCTTCCCCTTTGAGATTTTTCCTAAATACAAGAGTCTCCCTTAAAAATTCTAATAAACAAGACTAAAATCCGCCATTTTATTTTTAAGTTAACCTAGAAGGATTTACTTGAGAATTTTGGCCAAAAGGAATTTACCCTTTTCTAAATCCTCCCTAACTTGATGCATCTTGGTTAATTCTAGTTTATCGATACTTTTGATAATACTATTTTGCATTTTTGCCAATGAATAAATCATTAATATTACTCTTGTCTCCAAAATGACAAAGAGTAAATTACAGTATCAAGCAAATATTTTAATTAATCAGCAAACTCTATAAACAAAGTTAAAGTGCATTGTTAGTAGTTTTTGTTTTCTAACAACTTGTGTTTGGTTTCACAAATTCTTATTCGATTGCATTCATAAGCAAACTGTGCAAAAGTAGACAGATCATTTGTTATGTCGAAACATTAACAATAAATTAAGCAAGGTTAATTACTAAAATGCGATAATTTTGTTATAAACCTTTACATGCATAAACTTTAATGACACTTAATACCGTATATTCAATGTATACAATATAAATAAAATACAGTTATGACAATTAGTACAATTATCTCATTTTGATTCAATTACTGGTTTAAAAAAAGTTTGAACATTTAAATGAGTATTTTTATTTGAAATGAGTTTTAATCACTAGTTTTTGCTAAACTAATCTTACTTTCAAATTTAGTTTTTATTTTCTCATTGATGACAATACTTGTAATTACAATTACAAATAAATTAAAATTTTATTTTATTTTAATCAATTCTCTTTTTAATTTAGTATAATTTAAAATTTTATTAAATTGTTTATATTTAAAACTATTAGTATTTCTTATTAAGAGCAATAACTAAGTAATTAAACTCTAAATTAACTTTAATTATTAAAGTATTGAATCAAATATACGAACAATGAGTGAGAAAGACAACACCGTTTTGGACGACTGCTTCACTACAATCTACTTAAGAAAGTGCGGATCTATTACTTCAGAGACTATTAGCACTTTGATTGGAATGGGCTTTCGGGACAAAAACACTTTATTAACACTCAATTTGATTACTTTGTCTGGAATTGATTCAATCAATTTGCCACAAAAGAGGTTATTGAATGTAGCGCTGCATAACTTGCGGTACAATAAGACTATGACTGACCGCAAGAGAGCCGCCGATGACAGCGACGATGAGGACAAGAAGTCGAAAAAATTTAAGATTTTGGACAATAAGGAAAATGTGGCCCCGAATGCATCAAACGGTATAAATCTGAAGACATTTCAAAAATTATCGATTAGTCAAAAGAAAACGGTTTCTAAAGAAAAGTCTTCAGATTTATCGAATGATAAGAATTCCGAAAATGTATCAAAAAATTCTGTAAACATTGATAACAACAAAAACCCAAAAGAAAATGAAAAAGAATTAGAAGAGTCGGCAAAATGTTTAGAAGAAGAATCGGTTAAAGAACCGCTTGAAGAGTCTACAAAGGAATCGGAACTACCGATCAGTAATGACGACTCGGGAATCAATTGCAATGATTTGACACTAAGTGATAAGTTTAACGACACAACTGATGACTCAGATTTGGACGAATCAGATTCGGTATAATAAATATTTATAGTTTAATTAAAAATTAAATACAAATTTAACTTAATTTATAGCAATTAGATAACATCCAGTTCTCCACATTGGAGGCACTCATAATCAAAGGATGTTTTCTTAACTTTGAGCGTAAGTCAACTCTAATTAAAGAACTGTCAAAACACTGTCCGAAGACCTTTACATCAATGGAAATGTTGGTCAGGAATCTGACGGCTTATGACCTGACAGTCGAAAGGAGGACAACAAACGCTATGTTTGACAAGTGTTTGAATTTAAAGTGTTTACGGCTTTCCTATTGTAAAGTTGACGTCGAGTTAATGAAATCTCTGAAGACTTTACCTGAGTTGCAATGTTTGCACTTGGAGTACATTTATGGCATCGATTCGGCTGAAAAATGGACTAAAATTGGAAAGAGTTTAAATCAAAAGATAAGTACTTTATCCTTAAATGGTCGGGTATTAGGCCCAGACGTAACTGGAATGCTTTCCGAGTTAACACGTCTCAGTCAACTGAGTTTAGACGACTATAAAGAAGATGCCATTACTTTGTTCTCTTCGATATCAACTAATATTTATCAATTGTTTTTAAATAATTACCACAACATTAACGTCAAATCAATTGAAATATTAGGGAAACGTTTGTCACAATTTCTGACTGAATTTGAATTGATTTACGATTCATACGACTCGAGTCGAGCGAACGCTAATCTATTATTCGCTGCAATTTGTGAATTAATTCCCGAACTAAAGGTTCTTAAATTCAAAACCATTACAATGTCTGATATGAGGCCATTATTCAAAGCTAAGAAGTTATATGAATTGGATCTACAGTTTTTAGTGCAAAAGTTTATAAACTTTCCCAAATATTATGTGTTAAGGGGT
>JAQIYC010000413.1:0-14208 GCA_034699545.1 Porobelba spinosa
CGCAGAAAATGCCTTAATTATAAACTTAACTTTAGTACAAACTTAATTAATTTCGAGTTTACTATATCAATTGGAAGTCAATATTTTTACCTTAAACAAATTAAATTCAGATGATAAATATACAATTATACTAAATTATTTAAATATTTTACATATTATTAATAATTATTGTATTATAAGATCAATATTTAACAATTTATTGCTAATCAAAATTAGTGGTCAAAACATTTTGCCAACATTTAAATGCATTGCTAAGTGACAGTTAGATTGAAAGCTGATATTTATAGTTTAAAAATGGATCAATTGGTCTATAATAGAAACCATAATTTTAATCCATTTTTCCTGACTTTCTAATCTGCCGAAACAAATTTTTTTAATACATGAATTTATGACCTTTTTAGAAAAATTCATATTAAAACTTGATTGATAAGTCAAAATTGGAAACAAAAATTATGAGATATATAACTGTTTGAATGATTTGGTTTTGTGTGACCCTGTTCTCAAGTTTGCTGAACTGCTTATATAATAGTATAGATTCACAAAATATCATGTAATTAAGTACAACTTTTATAATCTCAATTTTTTATTACTAATTCGGAATTTATTTCCATTAATAGATTTTTAAAATAGATAATGTGAATGTCAAAAAAATGTTAGCTCAAAATAAACTCGATTGTTACAATTGATCCAATCAATATTGATAGACTATCGATAAAGAAAAGTTGAAAAATATCCAACTTAAAAAGGCTTATTATTTTCCAATTGAACCAATTTATCGAAATTTTAGTTTTGCAACAAAAAATCAATATTTATTTTTTTCAATTTACTTTTAGTTGATTTTTAAGATTCAATTCTTTATTCAAATAATTTTATTTAATTACAGTATTATTATTTAAACAAAAAATTAAATTTTAAGTTTAGAAAACAAACCATATATTAAACACACCTTTCCGTACATAAGGTGCAGCTCATAATTGATAAAATAGAATGAGTTTTAGTCATAATTTATAATAAGATTTACATTTAGATCGCAATCAGATTTAAAAGTTTACACAAATTCTTAATTATTTAAATAAGTTATTTATTTAATTATTTAAAACATTCTAATCGCTCGTAATCTTCACTCAGACGGAGATAATGACTGTTTCGATCAGACGGACGAACAGAACTGTCCGCCGATTATCTGTTCGTCGACTCAGTTCCAGTGCGCGAATCTCAAGCAATGTATTCACGAGAGCTATCATTGCGATGGCGTTAATGACTGTCAGGACGGCTCAGATGAAAAAGGCTGTCCTTCTCTCTCACCTAATCAGTGTGACGTTGAGAAACAATTCCAATGCCAGGCCTCAAGAATTTGTATTCCGAAGTCATGGTATTGGTAAGTCTCACATACCTTATATACCTTATAATTGCGTTTAATTAGTATAATAACAAAAACATTTAGACTTACAATGAATGTTAACTTTAAATGAATTGTTGCCAACAGTGACGGCAATCCCGACTGTGAGGACAGTAGTGACGAACCGGTCACTTGTGGCGAAATAGAGTGTCCGAGCAATCACTTTAAGTGCAATAATTCGAAATGTATTTTCAAGTCTTGGATTTGCGATTTGACCGATGATTGCGGCGACAACTCCGATGAAGATCAACGCCACGCCTGCGGACCGACTCATTACGAGTGCCCGAGTGGCCAATGGATGTGCCCTAACATTACCGATAGATGTATTCCAATTAATAAAATATGTGATAAAAGTCTCGACTGTCCTAACGGTGCAGATGAAGGGCCGGCATGTGATCTGCAATCCTGTTCTATCAATCAATGCACACATAACTGTACACAAACTCCTTTCGGCACTCTTTGCACCTGTCCTTCGGGAGAGCGTCTCAACGATACGAAGACATGTGTTGACATCGACGAGTGCTCTATAATCGGCAGCTGTAGCCACAAGTGCTTCAACGAAAAGGGATCGTTTAGGTGTCTGTGCGAAGACGGCTATCGACTCGAGAATAAGACCCATTGCAAAGCCATCAATCGAAGCATTGCTTATCTGGTTATCTCGAATCGGCGCTCGATTCTGGTCGCGAACATCACTAATGTGTCGCTGGAAAGAGTGCCGGTGCGGGTCGAGAATGTTGTGGCCACTGCTTCTGAAATGGTTTCCGGAACCATATACTGGTCCGATATGCACGCGAAGAAGATTTTCAGAATGAAGAAGGGCTCGAGTGAACCGGAAGTGGTGGTCGGCAGTGGTCTCGACTTAGTTGAAGGCCTGGCAGTCGATTGGATTGCAAACAATCTCTATTGGGTTGACTCTCGACTCAAGACTATTGAAGTTTCGACAATAAACGGCAAAAACCATATCGTGCTGTTGGCGCAGAACATCAGTCAGCCCAGGGGTATATGTCTGGACCCGCGAGAAGACGCGCGAATTCTCTTTTGGACCGATTGGGGCGAAAACCCGCGAATAGAAAGGGTGGGAATGGATGGAAGTATGCGTAAAGTGATTGTCAATACGAAGATTTATTGGCCCAATGGTCTCACTATCGATATCCCGACCCGAAGGGTATACTTCGCTGACTCTAAGTTGGATTACATAGACTTTTGCAATTATGACGGCTCTGGTCGGCAACAGGTGTTGGCCCACAACCACTACCTCTTACACCCGCACTCACTCACAGTATTTGAAGACACGCTCTACTGGACGGACAGACAACTAAATCGAGTGCTTTCTTGTCATAAATTTAGAGGAATAAACCAAACCGTTGTCTCACATCTAGTCTCCCAACCCCTCGGCATTCATATTAATCATCCGTTGCTTCAGCCGCCGGCCCCCAACCCCTGTGCCAAAGCTCCCTGTTCTCACCTATGCCTACTATCTCCACGAGCGGAAGGGTTTGCCTGTAAGTGTCCGCCGGGCTATGGCCAGGACAGGACAGCCGCGGGCGGGCGTTGTATACCTGTGGAGACGCCGTACCTAATGGTTATGAAAGCGACGCAAATCGTTGACTTGAGTTTGACTCCCAATGAGAAATCTGTCGGACATTTCACTCCAGTTATAGGCGTAGAGAACGGGTATGACTTCGACTACGACAAACAGGAGGGCTTCATATATTGGGTTCAGCTCCGGGAGGACGACAAGGAGAACGGCACGCTATTCAAAGTGAGCCTCAAAGGGGGTAACCAAACTAAGTTCCTTCCGGACGGCATAGTCGGAGCGCCCTATTGTGTCGCATTCGATTGGATCGGACGGAACCTCTACATCGGCAACAAAAAGGCCTCAAACATAGCGGTCGTCAAAGCCGACGGCGAAAAGTATTACCGACGGACTGTCCTCAGCAATGATGGCTCCGAGAAAGGCGTCGCTAAACCAAAGTCTATGGTTTTGGATCCACTCCAAGGAAAGTTGTATTGGCTCGACGAGGGAGGGGTGGGAGTGCCTCAGAAGGTCGCCCGGGCTAATATGGACGGCTCTAACGCTACTATACTTATTAAGGAATCCCTACATCACGTCGAAGCTCTCACTTTCGATCTGACGAATAAACGACTTTATTTCAGTCAAAGCCATACCGGAGTCATAGAGAGTGTCGACACTGAGGGCCGGGACAGGAGAACTATAGTGACCGCTGGGTCTGGAATCGCTAAACCTCAGGGATTGTCTGTTTATAACAATCGACTCTATTATTTGGATTCAGTTTATGAAAAGATAGCTCGAGTCAACTTACCCGACGGCGGGAATGTCATCACCATTGAGGAGAACACACCTTCGCTCTCAAACATCAAGATATATAGTAAACGGCCCGGAGTTGAGAACCATCCCTGTCGGGCCGGCAATGGCGGTTGTCAGCAGCTCTGTATTCCTGCAGAAAACAATAAGAGGAAGTGCCTGTGCAGCACAGGCTTTCGAACCGACGGGGAGACCAACTGCCAGGTCTACAAGTCCTTTGCAGTCGTCTCTTCGCTCAACAAAATGCAAGGCTTTAGTCTCGAAGACCACGCGGAGGCCATTCAGCCGTTGGCCGGTTCGGGGCATAACATACTTCACATTGACGTAAACGTTCAGAAAAACCACATCTATTGGGTTGAGTACAATCCGGGCGAAAGGAATGGCATTTATCGCATCAAACCCGACGGCTCTGAGAAACAGCACATAATATCCGACGGAATCGGAAGTAACGGAATTCGAGGCATTGCTATCGATTGGATCGCAGGAAACATGTACTTCACGAATGTCTTTCCGCACGAGACGTACATCGAAGTGAGCTTTTTGGACGGCACCCACCGAATGGTACTGGTCAAGACCACCACCGACGCCCCGCGCGAGATCGCCGTTAACCCGATTAAGCGATTGCTCTATTGGATAGATTACGGCCAGTTCCCCAAAATAGAGAAGGCGTTCCTCGACGGCAGTAGTCGAACCCCGATAGTTGTCACCGGAATTAGTAATCCAAGAGATCTAACCATTGATATCACAACACACGACGTCTATTGGGTCGACGCGAGAGAAGACGCCATTCAAAAGGTGTCCTTTTCTGGAGGTCGTCGGCAATACATTTGGAAAAACCTTCCGACGCCTTATGGGGTGTCTATACTCGGGTCACAAGTCTATTGGGTCGACAGAAACCTGAGGACAATATTTAGAGGAATAAAATCAGCAGAGAATCAGACGTCGAGTCCCGAACCCTTCAAATCGAATTTAGACACTTTGAGAGATATAGTAATCTTCGATCAGAACAATCAGCCGAACTCCGACTCTCCCTGTTCTCGACTCAATGGCAACGATAGGGTTTGCGAACAGCTCTGCTTTGCAATGCCGCCCCAACCGGGTCAACCGAACTATCGGTGCGCCTGTTCTACTGGAGTGTTAGCGCCGGACCAACAGAAGTGCAAAAATGTCGAACAATATCTCGTATTCACTACTCGTAAAGAGATTCGAACCGTTAATCTGAACGCTTCGGTGACGAGCGCTCCCTTTCCTCCCAGAGTCAACTTGACTAATGTGGTCGGACTTGACTTCGATTACGCGAATAAGCGCTTATTCTTCACCCAAATACGACCGGACGGAAGCATTTCGTGGATTAATATCGACAAAAGAGATGACGTGAATGTGATTCTATCGAAAGGCATAAATCCGGAGGGAATTGCTTACGACTGGACGAGTCAGAAGATCTATTGGACTGATTCGGCCAATCGAAGCATTTACTCAATGAATATGGACGGAACACAAGTGGTTATGATTAC
The DNA here is from genome assembly GCA_034699545.1 of Porobelba spinosa. NCBI lineage: Eukaryota > Metazoa > Arthropoda > Arachnida > Sarcoptiformes > Damaeidae > Porobelba > Porobelba spinosa. The sequence goes on from JAQIYC010000413.1 coordinate 5,240, forward strand.
TCGGGTGGAGAGACCCCGCGCTATAGTTGTCGACCCCTGTGAGGGACTCATGTATTTCACCGATTGGGGTAAACAATGGCTTTATTTCTATTGTAATGCATTGACTCAATTGTTTGTTCTATTTAAAGGCCGATTCGGTAACTCCGGTAAGATATTCAGGTCAACAATGGCTGGCAATGAAAAGAAGGCTATAGTTGAGGACAATCTGACCCAACCGAGTGGTCTTAGCATTGATTACGAAGAGAAGAAGTTGTATTGGACGGACGCACTCCGGGAGAAGATCGAGAGATCGGATATGAATGGAAGTAATCGGGAGGTGTTAGTGGCGGCCACTATATACCCATTTGCTGTCACTGTTTTCGGGAACTATATTTACTGGACTGACCTTCAACTTAGAGGTGTATATAGGGCTGAGAAGCATACCGGCGCCGGAATGATAGAAATGGTTAAAAGACTGGAAGAGTCGCCGCGAGATATACACATATTCTCATCGCAGCGCCAAATGTGTGATAAAAATCCGTGTCAGATAAACAACGGCGGATGTGCCCACTCGTGCCATCAGGCGCCCAATGGTTCGGTCGAGTGCCGGTGCAATACGGGCTATAAGTTGGCGAATGAGAACCGAATGTGTATTCCGGAGAACGTGAGCTGCGAAGAGACCAAATACGCCTGCAGTAACTCCAAGTGCATCCCAAGGCTCTGGGCCTGTGATGGCGACGACGACTGCGGCGACAACTCTGACGAAGACAAGGTCTTCTGCTGTAAGTTCTTGTGCTTATCACTCAATTATTTCGTTTGCATTCATTGCTTACTTATGTTTCGATAGCATTACACACTTGTAGTCCAAATGAGTTCCGGTGCGGCAATGGTCGCTGTGTTTTCAAAACCTGGAAATGCGGTAAACATTTAAAAGTTTTGTCGAATTCTTTGTTCGAGTTATTCAACATTTAATATACCCTCAGATCATGAGAACGATTGCGGCGACAATACCGATGAGGAAGGATGTCGTAAGTCTTGTTCGGTTTGAAGATTAACTCAAATTAATTTACAAAACTTTTTCAGAATACCCGGCCTGTGCTGACGGAGAGTTCACTTGTGCTAATCACAAATGTATTCCTAAATCTCAAGTTTGCAATGGAGTCAACGATTGCAAAGACTCGAAGACATCGGATGAAAGCCATTCTCTTTGTCCGAACAACAGGACGTGTCCGGGAAATCACCTCAAGTGCGAGGGAACCAACATCTGTGTCGAACCGTATTGGCTCTGCGGTAAGACTCGAGTCAATGCCTAAACTTTAACCCATTTTTGATTTAATCTTTTGAATTCAGACGGAGATAACGACTGCGGCGACGGATCGGATGAAAATTCGCTCATTTGTTCCCAAAGAACGTGTCCGCCCAACAGCTTCAGGTGCCCGAACCACCGGTGCATTCCCGCGACCTGGTATTGTGACGGCGACGACGACTGCGGCGGTTCTAAGGCTGACGAACCGGAAGAGTACTGTAAAAGCGAAAAGAGAACCTGTTTTGGAGACCTGTTTACGTGTGATAACGGAAACTGCATTCCGAGGATATATATCTGCGACGGAGACAACGACTGTCTCGACAACTCCGACGAAGATGTTCGGCATCAGTGCGACACAAGACAGTGCGATCCGGACCGGGAGTTCACCTGTTCGGCCAACAAGAACTGGGGTCGAGCGCAGTGTATACCCAAGCGTTGGATTTGTGACGGCGACCCCGATTGTGTCGACGGCGCTGACGAAAATACGACAATCCACTCATGCCCTCCACCCGAGCCCTGCGAAGTAGACCAGTTCAGGTGCAATAACCACAGGTGTATTAACAAGGAATGGGTTTGCGGTTAGTATTTGACTCGTTATTAATGTACAGAACATATAGTCTGATAACTGTCTTCTCGTGCAGATCACGACAACGACTGCGGCGACGGCTCGGATGAGCACAGGAACTGTACTTTCCGGACCTGTTCGCCCGAAGAGTTTTCGTGCAGAAACACGAAATGCATTCGAAGGACGTATTTATGCGACGGCGAAGACGACTGCGGGGACGGCAGCGATGAAATTCAGCCGCAATGCAAAACGGAAGCGCCGACGTGTGCGGGCGGGCAGTTCCGGTGCAAGAGTGGACAGTGCATTCTGTACGAACGGGTCTGCAATAAACAAATCGACTGCTCGGACGGCAGTGACGAACCCCCGCATTGCAATGTCGACGAGTGCGCCAAAAGTGATGTCAACCAATGCGAACACAAATGTGTAAACACTTTGACTTCGTTTTACTGCGAATGCAATTCCGGGTATTATCTGATGAGAGACGGGAAGGCCTGCGAAGACGTCGACGAATGCAATTCATTGAAAGGCAAGTGCAGTCAATACTGTTTCAATACTCCGGGTTCTTATTACTGCAAATGCAACGAAACCTACTATGAGAGGGAACTCAATGGCCACGTATGCAAGCGCAGGGACAACGTCGAGCCCTGGATTGTATTCAGTAATCGATACTATTTGAGGAATATCTCAACCGACGGATCGCTATATAATCTGATAAAAATGGATTTGAAGAATGTGGTGGCCCTGGACTTCGACTACAGAGAGGAACGCATCTATTATGCAGACGTCGGCAACAAAACTATTAATAGAGTCTTCATTAACGGAACGGGAGAGCAGAATGTGGTCAGACATGAGGCGCACGGACTGGAAGGCATTGCTGTTGATTGGGTCGGAAGAAAAATCTATTGGATGGACAGAACCAGTAAACACATAGAAGTGGCGGAACTGAACGGCAATCACCGAAAGACAATTCTCGGCCAAAGCATTTCCGACCCGCGAGCCATTGCAGTCCACCCGGGAATCGGTTATCTATTCTTCACTGATTGGGGACATCACTCATGTATCGGCAAACTAGGACTGGACGGAACGAACTTCTCTCGAATAGTGACGTACGAGCAGAAGCTGGTCTGGCCTAACGCACTCACCATTGACTACTTCAGCAACAAAGTGTTCTGGGCCGATGCGCACCTGGACTACATTGAGTACTCTGACTTTGATGGCAAGCACAGGCATTCTGTTTTGAGCGGCAGTTCAGTCCCTCATGTGTTTGCCTTAAGTGTATTCGACGATTGGCTTTATTGGACGGATTGGAATACAAAGGGTTTAGTGAAAGCACACAAATTCACGGGAGAAAACCTACAGGTGCTCAGGAACACGTCTCACCGGCCCTACGATATCCATATTTATCACCCGTTAAAACAATTGCCTTACGATAACCCGTGCGGTGACAACAACGGCGGTTGTTCTCATCTTTGTCTTATATCCCCGGGCGCTCAGACCTACCGGTGCGCCTGTCCTAACAATTTTATACTGGAAAACGACAACAAGACATGTATCGCCAACTGCACTAAAGGCCAACACCGGTGCCAATCACCTGATGATCGATGTATTCCAGTCTTCTGGACCTGCGATGGGGACAAGGATTGCAAAGACGGTTCAGACGAAGTAAACTGCGCGCCATTCCTGTGCAAACCGGGAATGTTCCAGTGCCGGAACAACCACACCTGCATCTCCAGAATCCGAATTTGTGACGGAATACCCGATTGCAGCGATAAGTCCGACGAAGGCTTTTGCGATACGGCTTGCGGTGAACATAGCTTTAAGTGCCGGTCGACCGGCCGATGCGTTCCCGACTCGTGGCAGTGCGACGGCGATAATGACTGTTCCGACGGCTCGGATGAAGACCCGACTGTTTGTCATTCGCGTGAATGCGATAAAGACACGCAATTCAAGTGCGAAAACGGGAAATGCATTCCAAAGCTATGGTTCTGCGACTTCGACGACGACTGCGGCGACAACTCCGACGAACCGGCGCACAGGTGTCGCAACAGGAACTGTAGCACTGGATGGCAGAAGTGCCCGACGCGGAACAACTACCGATGTATCCCGAGTTGGCTCTTCTGTGACGGCAAAGATGATTGTCGGGACAACTCCGACGAAAGCAATCCGGAGTTCTGTCCGAAATGTCACGAAAGCGGAGACTTTAAGTGCAAAAACGGTCGATGTATTCCTCTTCGGTGGCGATGCGGTAATGATTGGCTTATTCTTACATTAATTGGAATCGAATTAAAACTAATTTTATTTCAATTGATTCCAGACTTCGAAGACGATTGCGGGGATAAGTCGGACGAAGACAACACAATGTGTGTCGATCTCTATCGGGAGTGTTCGGAGAGTGAGTTCCAGTGCGGGAACAAGAAGTGCATTCCCTCGCGTTGGCGGTGCGATCACGACGACGACTGCGACGACGGCACTGACGAGAAGGAATGTCTGGACTACCGGTGCAAAGACGACCAGTTCAAGTGCAGGAGCGGTCACTGCATTCCACAGAAACTGGTCTGCGATGGGAATAAGGACTGCAAAGACGTGTCCGATGAGACCAACTGTCCGACGCGTTTCCCGAACGGCCGCTTCTGTCAGGACTCGCTCTATCAGTGCAATAATACCGTTTGTTTGAGGCCTGACTTCTTGTGCGACGGCGACGATGACTGCGGCGACGGCACCGATGAGTTGGAGTCCATGTGCCAGAACTTTGAGTGCGATCTGAGCCGTAAGTTCCAGTGCAACAACAAAAGGTGTATCCCTTTGTGGCAGATCTGCAACGGACAGGACGAGTGCGGCGACGGCAGCGATGAGAACAACCACACGCTGTGCCGCAAGTGGCCGCTGCCCTGTCTGGCCAACCAATTCAAGTGTGCGAACGAACAGTGCGTTTCGATGGAGAAGGTCTGCGACCACAACGACGACTGCGGAGACCTCTCGGACGAGAAGGGCTGCCATAAAGGCGTCTGCAATCGGGAGACCAAAGGGGACTGTCAGCACAACTGCTCCGTTGTCGGCGACGGCGGATACATCTGTGTCTGTCCTCGGTATGCATTCCCTTCACTAGCCTTTCGGGCCTTTGCTTAAGAACTTAATATCTTTCAGTGGATATCAAATCTCTCACAACAACACAAAACTCTGTGAAGACATCAACGAATGTTCGGGTTTTGGTCACAACTGTTCGCAGATTTGCCACAACATTGAGGGCACGTATGCCTGCAAATGCAAACCCGGTTTCCAAATGACAGACGAGCGCTGCGTCGCCAAGAGTGAGATCCCGGCCTTCGTCTTGTATGCCGACGGGCCGGACATACGAGCAGTCGATTTGCCGCAACAACACCAGTCGTCGCTCATTGCCGGCGAGAGTCGCGTCCAATCACTCGATTACGACCCGATCACAGGTCAGTCATAAAGACTTGATTTTAATTGAAATGATCCGCAAATCACAAAACTTTGCTTTCAATGCAATCATTGAATGGCTTTCAATGCTTTCAAATACGAGTCAATCCATGCTTTTAAAGCTTATTCACTGACTGTTATGTCTGTTAAGAAAATTAATTATTTATAAAACATTGATCTAATGGACAGTCAAAAGATAGACAGTTATTGAATGTTTCCAAAACTGAATCACAAATTGTTTACAATTTATGCACAAAAACTATAGTCTATTGAGAATATTATTATACAGTATTAAAGTATTTAGCGTTTTGTTCGCTCGCTTTGCAATTCATTTAATTCAAAGAGTTATACTTTAGTCGTCTATTCATTATTTTGAGTTAATTATAAAAACAAATTTAAAAATAGACGCCCACAACCACCCTGATCTGAAAATGTTGCCTCTGACCACTCCCCCTCCTAAGATGTTTCTTCGGTATAGAACGCGCTCTAAAAGTTGGCGGCCGGAGGTTTCCCCTTCGTTTCATATAAAAATAATGTTAACTAATTTTAGGCCAAATCCGGTTTAAATCCGTTTAAAACGGCTTTAATTATCATTTTACTTCTACTTCAACACCCCCCCCCCCTGACCTGACTTAGTCTGGTCAACCCTGAGTGAAATAGTGATTTGATTGAGAGTTTGCGCTTAATATTTAATTCAAATGAAGTGAATATTATATAATATTTTGGTTTTAGATATACTTTATTGGACCGACACTTACGATAAAACAATAAAAAGAGCAGTTATTCCCAACCCGAGTGATCCGGAACACGGAAACGGTTTTTCGCAAAATCTTGATCTGAAAGGCCTAACAAAACCCGTTGACATAGCAGTCGATTGGGTCGGGAGGTTAGACGAGTGCAGATTTGGAAATTAAGAATTGGTTTTAAACCATTATCTTATGATAGGAACCTGTATTGGATGGATATGGACCTATCGAACAGCAAACCCAAGGGACGCATATTTTCCAGTCTTCTTGACGGCCGATACCGCAAATCTGTTGTCAGCGCCGGCTTAGAGAGACCCACTTCTCTTGCAATGGACCCAGAATTGGGGTATTTATAGTAAAATGTATTTAAATTTATTTAAACTAAACCCAAATTTTATTCCGAAATAAGTCGAATGTTTTGGACGGACGCCGGACTGTCGCCAAAAATCGAGTCGAGTTGGATGGACGGCAACCGAAGAAAGTTAATAATCAATGAAAAACTGGGTTATCCGACGGGTCTTACCATTGACTACGAGGCCGGACATCGGCTTTACTGGTGTGACTCAAAACTCAATACTATAGAATCGGCTAATACTGACGGAACCAATCGAGTGGTTGTCGTTAGCGGGGATTTGCATCACCCGTCGAGTCTAGACTTGTTTGAAGATCAGCTCTTTTGGGTGACCCGAGACACGGGAGAGATCTACCGTCAGGACAAGTTCGGCCGAGGGGTCAAAGTCAGGGTTAAGCGATCGTTAGAACACGCGACGGATGTGAAGGTCTATCAGGAGAAGAAATACAACACTTCTCGTAAGACTTGACACAAACGCTTACTTTTGGTATCAATTGTTTAATTATTAACTTTTACTTTAGTGTCCAATCCATGTCAGAGCGCCTCCTGTTCTCATTTATGTCATCTAATTCCGGGCGGCTATCGGTGCACATGTCCCGACTCCACCTCTTCGGTGTTGAGCCAAAACGGGAACTGCAACACAGCCTTCGAACAGGCGAAAGCACTTCCCCACCGGTGCCAGTGCCGCAACGGTGGCTCTTGTGTGCGCAGCGAAGAGAACGCTTCGAAAATTGTTTGCAAATGTTTGGATAATTTTGAAGGAAATAATTGCGAAGAATATATACCTCGAAGTCAGATAAGTGGAGACAATGACAATTTGTTCGCTGAAGTGGTTCTTCCGATTCTTATACTTGTCTTCACTGGAGTTCTGGCGACTGTCCTCTACATGTACTTCAAACGAAGAAATTTGTAAGAAATTGACATTTGAGTCAACTATTGATTTCAATAATCAACTAATGATTTAATGATGTATTGAATGCATTCCTATAGCAAACCCGGATTCGGTGCCAATCAAAGTGTTTCCTTCAGAAGTGGAACGAACGTCGAGTTCAGTGGACCTACTTTTATGCGAAACGGTCCCAATGATGGTCACCAACCGGTATGTCTTCAAGTGATTCAAGTTATAGTCATTCATATAAACAAATTCTAATAAACTTTGAATTGAATCAAAATTAGGAACCAATGGACGGAGAGTTCAACTTAAGTGATATAAAACCAACAGATTTTGCAAATCCGATGTATGAAGAGTTAGAAACGAACGGAACGGAAGACAATGTGAAAAAGTTAAACAACGAAACGATATCGTCGAACACCGGCTTATATGAAGTTCCGGACGAGATATACAATAAAAAAGTGCCGATCGATGTGACCAACAATTATGATAAGCCGTTGAGCGGCTCTGCAGTACTGCCGCCTTCGAGTGTGATTCACAGGTCGTCACCTCAGGTGCAGATCAGACAAATCGCGTTAAATCCGACGACAGTCGACACCGACAGAGACACTCAGTTTTTAGTAGAAGAAGACAAGTCTGAGTGTTAACAGTGTTGACACAATTCTATACAAAGTTAATACAATAAGTGCTAATATTATTGACTGTGAATACAATTAATGAACTTATTATAAGAAACAAATTTCAGTGCATTATAGGACTTAAGCCTTAACTAAATCATTGTTCAAAAAAAGCAAATCTAACTAAAAATGTATTTCAAGTGCAGCCAATCATTCCGATTGTGGTCTTCACACAGAGCTGTCAATTGAGAACTATTTGTATAAATCGAAGACCAGTTGTGATATTTTTTTCTTCACAAAATCCAAACAACTTTTTCATTCCATTTCCTTCCGATTCTTAGTTGACTTCCTTTTCATTGTAATTGTAATTCCATTTTAACTTCATTTTAAAATTTCATTTAATTTCTACTTTTATTCAACTTTTAATCGACTTTTAATCGAAACATAAATCAGAATCGATTGGAGTATTGACTGTTATTTTTGTTGAGTTGTTATACTTTTGCAGAACTGTTCCAATACTTGCAGTCTTAAGGTTTGAGTAATCATCGCATTATATAATGTCGTCCATCTCTGGTCATGAATTGCCATTTTTTCTATTAATTAGGTTTAAGTAAATTCTTTCCTTTTTATAATTGACTTAATTTGTAGATTAATTTATATATTTTTATATTGTAATAGAAATTAAAACATTTTTTATTTGATTTAGTTTTTATTTGTCCCGAAAAGTGCACATAATATCGAAACTCTAAAAAGTCTAAAGTCTTCTCTAAATCGCATTCAATGCAAATACTATATAACGATTGCAAACCCGAACTGTTGTCCAGAGATGATTCAAAACACATATTTTCATTACGAATAAAGAGTCACAAATTCTAAAATATTGTTGATTTTAATATATGACAAAAAATTTCTAGAATTAGTCATTTGTTTGAAAAGTTAATTCATAAATGAAAATAATTTTAATACAAAAGAAATGTATAGAATATTAAATTTCCTGTTTTATGTAAATTGTTTAAAAAATAGATCAAATAAACAATAATAATAATAATAATAATAATAATAATAATATTGTAC
>JAQIYC010000414.1:0-14206 GCA_034699545.1 Porobelba spinosa
AATTATAAAAATACTTTATAAATTTAACTTAAGTTTACATAAATTTATCGATATTCAACTTTAATGCAAAATACCAAAAATATATATTTATATATAAATATTAATTTCATACAATTACAAAACTATATTATATTATAAATATAACTTAAAAATATTTATATCATTAAACGGTCGCTGAAAGAGATCTAATCGTATATATAGTCGTTAATTAACAATTTGAGTCATATCTTGTGAATGTATTTCTTTTTAAAAGAATAAAACAATAATTCTTTTAACAAAATTCTTCTTTAATTTTTGACAACAAAAACAAAATTTGAAAATAAGTTGCATTTCATTTGCATTAAAATTTGGTTTATTATTAATTTTGTTAATAATATTTTGACAAATAATGCTTTTCTGTTGACTTTATGCGAAAATACAATAAATATAATATAATATAAATTATTATATTCTATATATTATGTCAACTTTTGCTCTTAAATCTGTTCTTTAATTTAGACATTTATCGCAAAATTGTATTCTTTTCGCCCGAACTTTGTTTTGAAAATTACTTATTTTTTAGTTTTTCCAAACAAAACAAAATCAAAAAGACTTTGAAATATCTATATTTCAGCGCTTGACTCGACAAAGCATTTATGGTTTGCTCTTATTCTATATCTCAAAACAAAACAAATGGAAAGAAAGGCACGAATTTATATCTGATCTCACAATCAGTTAAATTACTCAAAGCTTTCTCTCAAACGAATAGACTTTTTGCACAAAAAATGCTTTAATAATAAAGTGTAGATTTGGCACAAATTTGAATAGAGAATAGATGAGAGATTCGATGCAATCGATTAATAAGATAGCTATCAATCAATATTAGAGTTGAGAGACTAAGAGACTGAGAGACTGAGAGACCAGGTTTTGCCAATACTTGGCCTTTAATTCTAGAGAAGTGAATGAAAAAGATTTTTAAATTATTATTTTGGAAAAAAGGAAGAGTTTATGTGCACTAGAGTTGAGTTAAGAAGCAATTTATATGAGCGGATTCGGTGGCCCATAAACACACTGACAGCTCTCTATAGAAGATCAGACAATAGAGAATATTAGACATTAATTATATATATATTTATGTATATAAAGTATATCTAACTAATCAACGCTTAAAATCACAAATTTGTGGTTTTAGTTGATATTAAACTGTGTTTTTGTTTTACGGACTGATTGTTGGCTACAATAGAAAATAGAAATCTATAAGAAATTAATGTAAAATAAAAAATTTAATTTAATAGTTTTAAACTAATTAAAAATTAATTTAGAAATGCGTTCATTTGTGATGTTTTTGTTTTTAACTAATTAAAAATATATTAAAGTTTTAAGTTTTTGTGGTTTAAGTGATTAAAGTCACTCAAAGTGTTGAAGAATTGAAAAAAATAAAACATTAAAAAATTATTTGTTAATTAACTAAATTGTTTTATGTGTAAAATAATTTTGTGATTTAATTGGAAATTAAATTAATTAAAAATTTAAATTATCAGAAAATAGTGGGAAAAGGAATTAAAGACAAAATAATAAAACATTTTATTCCTTATTATTGAATAATCGATAAATTCTTGTCGAGAATTGAATTCCGAAAATAGTTTTGAATTTTTGCAAAACTCTTATGACATCTATTGGTCGTAATTATAGAGAATTAGAGTTTGACGTAAATTATGGACAAATTGGTTGAAAATATTTTGGTTTAATTTCAAAATCAAATTAAATTGAAATTAATTTCAAATAATCATTATTTCAATTGTGATGTCATTTCCAATATCTCATAAATCAGTTATCATTTTAGACGAAAGCAATTACTTCTTAGAGACCAGTTGTGACCAAACCTTCGAATTCGATGTAATCAATAAATCGCGTCAACCGTCGGGTGAGTCAACAGTCGGGACACGACTCGACACGACTCGACACGAGTTGTGTTTGCAATGCATGTCTCGTCTGAGTCTAAGAACGAGTGTTTGAATCACTTTAGGTATAATCCCGTTGTGTCCGATCAGTAAGTCTTTGTGGACCTGTTGTGTGGAAGCGATAGCAGAGTATTGTCGCATAATTTGGGATATCTTTCCGAACGGCGAACGACTCATTCGGTTCGTCGTTTGCGGCACCGATTCGGCCACTGATGTGAACGACTGGAACAGCGAAGAGCAGTCACTGCAGAACTGCATGGAATGGTTGGCCAAATGCAGTTCAATCGCGCACTTGAAGGCCAAGCAGTATAAGCCGTCGGAAAAGAGCCAAATAATCAATGGCTTCCATAAGGCTATTGAAGCTCTTTCGGTGCCGACGGAACTCCAGACGAGTCATCAAAACCAAGTGTTGAATGAGTTGTCAACCGGTCTCTCAAATCGGGGCCGAATTGTATGCATTTCTTCGTTTCGAAACGACTCTCACATCAAATCAATCGAAGAATCGGTGAATCAATTGATTGTCGAAAGAAACGAATTAATCGCAAAACGCAAACAAATTGACATAAATTGCGGTTTAATTCCAATCAGTTTTTGTGAATTGGTTTTCATTAATACGTTTCCGATTGAAGACCAGTCGATGACCTCAAAGATCGTCGAAATACCGAAACACCGATTGAGTGCTTTGGTGTCGACTGAAGTCCATTCGGTAAAATCCGGCCGTTTTTTGGCCGCAAAGCTCTCATATCTAGTGCTCTCTCATTACGATTTGGCGTCGACTACAGTCACCGGTATTCCGATGAAAGAGGAACAGAACGCGAGCTCTTCGGCCAACTATGACGTGGAAATAGTGCACTCGTCGGTCGCACACACGGAGTCCTTCAAAACCGGGTCTATGGCTGCGGAAGGCGTTTGCGTGAAAGCACTTCGGGAGGGCTTCTCATACGACACTATCACTTTGAAGTGGTGTACCCCTCGAACCAATGCCGTCGAACTCCACTACTGCACGACTGCCCACCGAATCACTTCCGTCGACGTGAACAGCCGACCGGCCAGTTGTTTGACTAACTTTTTGTTGAGCGGAAGGACTGTTATGTTGGAAATGCCGCGTTTGAAGGGATCGAAAGTCATGTCTCATATGCTTTCCAGTCATTGCGGAGAACTCTATATCCACACTCTCGGCACCGGCAGATCCACTCTTGAAGACCCGCCCTCTATAAGTGAGGGAAGCGGTGGTCGCGTCACAGACTATCGGATCAATGATTTCGGGGAAATGATGAAAAAGAACCGATTAGTGGCCTGTCGTGTTATTCCCACCAATAAAGAGGTTTTGGTTTCGATAGAAAAGGCGAAACAATCGCTGACTAAACAAACCATTTATTGGCCGCTCGTTATCGGACACACAATCCTTTACAACATTTCAGTGCAAATCCAAAACTTCTTGACTTTAGTTCCCAAAGAGTACTTAACCGAAGAGGAAGTGCTTGAATGCAAAAAAGTGATCTACCATTTGGTGGGAATGGAGAGCAAAGGCACAAACCTGCCGGTGCCCACCATTGCCGTCAAAGGCAAAGGACCCAAAAGGGAAGAGTTGTATCGAATGGTTTGGAATGAAATGGAATACTTTCTGCGCTCTTATAACGTCACTCCAGAACACAATTCGATTCTCAATTGTCTTTTGGAATGCCGTTCCAAACCAGACCAACACTCGACTACCGGTTCTGTTCGGACGGCACCCAATGACTCGACTGAAGAGGTCGTCAGCAAAAAGCAAACGAATGGCACGAAATCAGCGGAGAGTGAGTGGGCCTGGAAGGAGATGAACGACTGGGCCCGGCATGAGCTCAACAACATGTCCGACAGTCCTATCAAAACATCCGAACCTTTGCTCAAAAAATTAAAGTCAAATCCAATTGAATTGTCGAATAAGAGCTCGTCTTCTGGTTCGCAGTCTTTGCTCAACATTTGGACGAATAAACTGAATGAAGAAAATGCGAAAAAACGGATGGAATTCGTCGGTCGAACCACTGGTGACTCAAATATCGCGAAATTATATATCAATTTAAATGAGAAAATCGATTGAAACGAAAGCCAATAATTATTGATATAATTCTCACTTAAAATCATTAAATTATTTTCAAATTTATTCTAGAATTTGGAATAATTTGATGACAATTACAAACAAATTATTTTTAAAATTCATATTTAATTTCTATTTTCATATAAAATACAATTAAATTCTTATTTATTTCTGTAAATCATTTGTCGAAATCTGTTTAATACATAACTTCTGATTCTAAACCAATGTTTAATAAATATATTCTTAAACTACCGGTAATTCAAATAAAATTTTCATTTAATCAAAAATGTGTTTAATTTATATCAAAGTCTTCAATCATTTGGTTATTAAATATTATTAAATATTTTCTTTGTTTTATTCAATTCAATTGATTGATATCTATAATGCGATTAAAATTGAGATCAAGTATCGAACTCATTGACCCAAAGTTGGCTCAATCGAGCATCAATGGCATACAATTGAGCAAAGTTTGCTAAACTATGCTTTAAATTAAACTTTATTTTTGTTTCATTTTGTTGATTAATCTCTAAGTTTCAGAATAGATTTAACTAAAAATGAAAAATTCATAAATATAGTTAAAGTTTAAATATTGTAATTAAAATAAAATTATGTTTTTTTTTATTAATAGGGTTTGATCTTTTGTTTTATCTTTTAATATGTGCAAGACGTTATATTTTATTAGCTCTTTAAACTAGCTTCATACTAATAATATTTGGACTTTGTGACTAAATGATTAACAATATTTCAACAAATCTAAAATAATTAAAAATTAACATTAATGCTATGTCGCAACTATATGTTAGATAGCATAAACATTTAAAAAGGTTAGATTAGAAGCGGTCGAACATAAGTTGTTTGGGAAGAATAGACATCTAATTTTTTTAAACTGACGATGAGCGGGGAAATAAATAAAAGCGGAGCTGTGAAGATGAGGCGGGAAAGGGGAGCAGAAGGAGATGAAGCGAGAAAGTTGGACTAGTTTAAAAATAAACTAAGATCACAAGAAATTTCTCTAGCCATTGAAATTTGAACTAGGAATCTGCAAGGTCCGTCAGGTCAGGAGAGTCCGGCGGTAGAAAAATGGCGTATTATTCAGATTTTTGCCCTTGGGGGGGGGGGGGGGGTCTAGAATAGGATTTTTTTCAAAAAGTCGTTATTTTGCATAAAACGCGTTTTAAACGCTATTTGCTATTTTGACCCTAAATTGGGGCGGAATTTAACTATTTAAACTATATTTAGTTAATTTAACTCGATTTAACACTAATTTACGTCACTTTAAGAAACCCCCTCCAAAAATACATTATTTTTCCGATAAATCCCCCCCAAATTTTTTTTAACTTTAAAAAATGTTTGAAGGGTATCTGACTTTTTATGGTCTAGGGGTGGAGAGTGGGGATATTTTGAGAATTAAATTTATTAAGCTCTGAGAGGGGTCGTTTTGCCTTAGACCCCCTTAACATTCCTATATTTAAACTATTTTAATGTCAAAGTAATGACAACTAATTTCGAGCGAATCAGACAACAATTATTGAACTTTCGGTAAATTTAATGCAAAAATATTTGAGTAAATAATTTATAATAAGAATCGAATGGAGATAAGAGTGCATTCGAATTGATTAATCAAATCCGGGATCGACTAAAAACTCAGCGATTTTTTCGTTGAATAGTTTGGTTCGAATCAACATATCTTTAGCACAAAATAAAGACCTGAAGAGCCGTAGTCTTAGGGGTGGACTCGATAACGATATAAGGCTTATAATTATTCTTTGATTTATTAACTCATGAATAGAGTTCAAGTATTTCATCAAAACAGCAGACAATTTAAGAACGAATTGTTGAATAAATTATTGAGACATTAAGTAATTCAATATATAATATCATAATTTAATTATTTCTTTATTTTTTACATAAAACACAATATATTCAGTGATTGTAAGAAAAATCTGTACACTATTTGGCAGGAAATCAATATTTGTTTGGAAACTGTTTTGTATTTAATTTGTTAATTATATCAATAAATAAACGTTTCATTTATTCTTTGTTTTGTGATCTAAAACACGCATCGATTGATGAAAACTAGATTTGGGAATAAAAAGATATCTTTATGTAAATCACAGTTAAGGAGATAATAGATATTCTCGTTTCCACTTCTGGTGATTGTTTGGCATCTCTTTCGCTTCAATTGAGGATCGATTGCATATCAAACACATTCCGTCGACACTCGGCTTGTGTTCAACCAAATCAGCGCTTAATCGTTGATAACATTATTATAATTATTATTATTATTAATATTATTGTTATTGTAATTAACATTAATCTCAATTCGAATTAGTGGTGAAGTGATGGCAATTCGAATCCATTTGTTGAATGAATTTTTGATAATTTTATTCTCGATTGCAATTCGAGTCGATTTGCAAAACCATCCAAACATTGGATTTTCACAATAATTGTTGATTTATTAAAAATGTTTTGATATAATGGGAAAACATTTGATGAGGAATTCATATTTTACACAATATTCACAATTCAATAACACATTTCTATAATTATTATTGATTTCGGTTTGTCGTCAAAATTGGATTCACAAAAATGAATACAAGTATTGCTTTTTCGCTAAAAGAGTCAATTATTAGCTATTCTTTGGTTTTTCTTAACAAAAGCAGAGTTTGTTTGAGTCTATTGAGGGATTCGAGTCCTAAAGTACGACATTTCAATATCACAGCAAATATTTAATTGAATTGATTTTCATTCGAAATCGAGTGAAAACATCCAGAAGTGATGTCTTAGTAATGACCAGATTTGAGCACAAATTCAGGATAAATAGACTGCCATTCAGTTGATCCGCGAATAACTGCAAAGTATTTGCGAGTATTGGTCGGCAGTTGTCGTCAAACGGGGCTTCCGTTCGACACTTCGTTCGGATGACCTGTTGTTTGGCATTTCTTGGAATACGAATTAACCGAATATTAGTCAAAGTTATGAAACAAATAGAAAGCAAAATCTCTTACAGTTTGCTTGACCTGCCAGGCCTTCATCGCTTGCTTGTATTTCTCGAATTCATGGCACCAGTCGGAGTATACCTTCCTGTACTCGGTCTCTGTCGGGGCATTACATGTTTCTATTGGATAGAAATGAGTTCAATGAGTGAATCGACAAATTGGTTCAAAGCTTAAGACAATTAAGAGAACGAAAGGAGTGATGACTTACTGGCGTCGACAGTGATTGTGAAACTGGAGAGAGTATTAGCGCCTAATTTGCAATCGTATCGACCGTTTTCGCGATCAGTAATCCCCAAAATGACGAGTCCGTGATCTGAAGTCCGCACAAACTTATCCCTTCGCGCAAACACTTCATACCCACTCGACCTCTCGCTTCGATAATAGAACCATTTGATGGGTCCCAGAGTTGTGATTATACTTTCAATATCTGGTATATGGATAGGACAGGAAAGATGGATACTTTGCCCCCAATTGGCTTTCATTTGCTTCACTTTTATACTGTTGTCACATATGCCCGAAGAATGGGTGGCATTCGTTATGTCTTGCATTAGGCTATCGAATGGTTAGGCAAACGATTAGATCATTGTTTGACTCAATTAGTTCAAAGCAAATCTCGTATGGCTTACCCAATGACATATGGCTTGCACTCGGAGTGGTCTCTATCCCAACCACAATACGGGTCTTGAATACAACGAACGCAGTTCTCATACCTCCCTCTGCACTTCAGGAGATCGAACTGACGAACCACTGAATCTGACGCCACGTAAAGTGATTTGTGTTTTCCTGAGATTTCCATAGCTCTCACCGGTTCGGGAACTGTAGCTTCGAATACGTCGACCAGATTCGAGTGCACTTCACCCGACCTGTCGTACCACTCGACCACTTTGTAGACCATTCCTATGTTAGTGCCGGCGAAATACACCACATATTCAATGCCATCGACTTCTAGTCTGTCGACGACTATTCGGGTGAATACGACGTCCCGTCTATAGAAGACCGGCTTCTGGTTGTCGTGAGAGACGGCAGAGTCCATGAGGGGATGGCCGCGGATGAAGTTGAGCACTGAGTCGGGCAGCACCTGAGTGTCGTTGACACACGTGCCCGGACGCGGTTCGGGGACTTTGCTCGTCAGCACTGGCAGCCATGCGGACGAAGACGTCGCCTGTTCTTTGAATTTACCCAAAAAGACTTCTTCTATTTTGTTGAGATTGAAGGTACAGATGGCTGACCCGATCAGGCCGTTCATCGACGTCGAGAAGACTGCATAGAATTTCTTGTTATCGTTCGGATGTTTGTAAATGCTTTCTGTATTTCAATGGTTTTTAGATTCAAAAACAGATTAAATCAATATTTCATTAAAAAACCAAAAAATGTATTTTTAGTATTCGTACGGATTTCGTTGAAATAGAAAGGAAACTCTCCCGGAATGGAACAGTTGAGTCGGGCCTTCAGAAAAGAAGCCCAATTCTTGTTTAAAATATTTTTGCCGCCGGTGTCGCGCTATTCGACCAATCGATACAATTTGTCATTAGTTTTGATAAAATATAAACTTTTCAATTGAAAACATAGAATATAAGGAACGCCTACTTTGCAAACCCTGGCGACTCTGGAATAGATATTTTTGCCACAATTGATGTACTCGACAGCACTTTCGCGAAAGAAGAAGTAGACGTAGTCTCCGATGTCGAACGATCCGACAAAGTTGGGCTCTATTGCAGTCAAGCGAAACGTATTTGTATTAATCGATTAAAACAATATATAATATATTTATATTTGAGTGAAGACGTACTGTCGAGCCATTTCGAGTCATATTTTATGGTGCGTTTGAATGGCTGTACTTTTTGACCTGTCGTCAAATTGTATAGATCTGTCCTGAAGATGACTGTGTCGGCTTTTGTAAACTCGGCTACTGATCCACTGTAAAGGCCGGGCAGTCCTCCAGGATTTCCATGTTCTGTGCAATTGTCAAACAAAATAACATAAATAAATAAAATAAAGTTTTTGTCAAAAGAATAACATTTCGACTAAACTGAATGAACTTCTCATTCAATGCAGAATATACTACATATCTGTATATACAGTGTATTCTCTCTATTCTCCGAATTAAAGGATTTATTTATTCGATAGAATGTGTTATTAGAAAAATGTTAACTTAATTCAGATTTATTGCATTTTTAATAAGCATTACTATAACTCACAATCTATTCATTCAAACAATTTATAAAAATTTAATTTATTTGATTGCAAATGCATTCCAAATCGAATTTATTGCATAAACTTATTTACTTTAATAATATAACAAAAGAAATGGTTAACAAAGTATTGCGAAGAAAATCTGTAGAAGAATAAGCTATACATTAAGCTATACATTAGTATTCGATGCGTTTCTGCTTTTTATCGATTCGAGTAATGATTGCGCGAATCAGTTGAGAAAACGAGTAGAAACTACAGATAGAGTCCATTGAATAATGACTTTTTATATAAAAACTATAATATTCATACAGAATATTCGTACAGAATATTCATCTTTAGCCTCAATTCACCGGTTTTGACGAGCGTTAACTCAATCTACTCTTCGATCAAAATTAAAGAAATAATTCTATATATAAAAAATGTAAACAAGCTAAATTATATTTTATTAGCTATTCGCAATCTATTTATTATTAGTTTAACAAATTTAGTGAAAATATTTAAATTAAACTATATTCTAGGTAAAGATGGAGAGACAGAAAAAATAAAATTCAAAGACTAATTCAAATTCTGGTCATTACTATAAGTCATAACAAAAAGCAATTTTCATAAATGGATACAATTGAGAATATTGAGTCAGATTAGGTTCTGCCGACCCATACAATATTCAATAAGCAAAGGGATGGTTGGACTGCAAACTCATTCGAAGACTTCATTTCAATCTTTAAATTTTAGCTTAAATTTATATCTCAATCAACTGATAAATACTATACTGTAAATAAAAATCTTAAAATTTTACTTTTTTAAGACATTACAGTTTTTATGCGTCCATAAATAAACTATAAATATTTGCTGACATTTTACTTAAGTTTGATTGTGTTTAGAGCCAATCAAACAGTAAAAAGTCAAGAAATTGATTTAAATCTATTTATTATCTTAAAAGCTTAGAAAAACTGTGAAATTGCAAGAAAAAAATGAACAAAAAAAGCTAAACATTTGAAATCTTTGAGTATTTGTGTCCAATATTTATATTAAACTTTTCTGCCCGTGCTTTCAGTTAATGTTATAAGCTTAGTCTATGATTAGTGGAGTAGTGCAGCACTGGTAGTGATACTAACCGACCCACGTCGCAGTTGCATTGTCGTCTGGATCAAATGGACATTTTGCTATACCGGTGCCGATTCCGGGAAATGATTCTTGAGGTGATAGTAATGATAGATTTGCCTAAAAAATGAGAAAATTTTGTTTTCAAATATACAATTCATTCATTTATATAATGTTTAATAACTAATATAACAATTCTTTAGTTTATCTCAAATTATCAATAAATGCAAAAAATGATAGAATTTATGACTCAATTAATGTAATATAGAATAATAAAAGTGTTAAAAAGATAGTGATGTGAGAACTTCATTAATACTTACATTAATCACCCAATCCTTGGGGTTGTGAGCATTAGTACCACAAATGTATAACTTATTGCTATCACTTCCTATTGGCTCAATCACTCGAATATGGTTTCTGCAGTCGTAAAGCTAACAATACATAGAAATGCAAATATGTTTAGACCAGATATTCAAATCAAAACATTAATAGTGTTTTTGACACTCAAATATCGTCGACTCATTCACTAAACTGAATCAAATCGGGCGATTAGGTACGTACCTCTGATTTGCCTTTGGAGACACAACTGGCCACATTGTTCGGCTCCAGAGATAAAGAGTCGATCTGTGAATGGCGAGGGAGGAGAGGGAGGAGAGGGAGGAGAGAACAGAAATGAATTAAACAAATGTCAATCTGGGCTTAAGTTTACTTTAATAACAATACCATAAACTCAATAAAGAGCTTATGAAAAAAGCCAAAATAGGCTTTTAGTGACTAAGTGTTCGAAATAATTTAGCCTTGCTGCTTCTCAAATTAATGTTGACATTCGCTAATGTTATTTAATCTTTTCATAAATTCCGTCTTTTGCTGGCAGTTATGGTTTTATCACTTTATTTACATTTTGTTATTTTTAATTTCATTTATTTGATTGAAAATATTTTAAAACATTTTGTTCAATAAATTATTATTCAATTTGAAGACTCGGTTAGACTTATTGTCACTTTTAATGCATATAAAAAATGAATTCAAATTCAATTTCTCTTATCATTGATTTAAATATCAAAACCAAATTAAATGACTTTAAAATTATTCCTCAAATCGCATAAAACTTTTGCAAATCTTTAATTGAAAAAACTGTCGGAAAAGTGAACACATATTCAAATAGGTCTGAGTATTGCCGACTGCAAACCTTCCATCAAATTCCTTTATCATTTCAAGTGATTTAAATATTTTATGCATTTATTTCTCAATCTTTTATTCGATTAATGGCTGATATTATAAGTTATAAAAAGTTGTATTTTTTCGACGAGAAAATCAGTCAAACGATCAAAACGAGTGAAATAGAGAGGCCTTAAGAATAGAATCGACTCTTGGCTGCAATTCATACTAAGATTCGGCTAAACATTCTTTGTTAGCATTCCTTCAATATATAAAAATGAGTAAAATCTTTGAAATCGTTGTTTATTTCATCAGAATTGGATATAAAATGATTTAGTGCTCATATCAAAGCTATTAATATAAAAAATCATAATATTAATGAAAAAATAAAAGAAATATTGATAAAAAGGATGTGATTCGTATTGGAAGAAATATTTGATGTTTGAATCATCAGAATATAGACTATTTGATAAATCTATCAAAAAATATTATTCGGAAATCATTTGGAGAAATATTTTCAAACAAATTAATCATTTTCTATATTATAGAAAGAAAAAAAAATTTTTGACTATAAAAGAAATTTATGTATAATTGAATTTCGTGTAAACGCCAGTAAATCACATTAAAATCAATAAATTTTCGTTCAATTCAACTCAATTTTATTAAATTTTCTTCACTCTATTGTCTTAATTCAATTGTTTGAGATTAAAGTTAAAGATTTTCGGTATTAATTGCAATACAAAAAAAGCAAAAGTAAGGAATAGTAGGCAATAGTAGACAATAGTAGGCAATAGTTAAAAACCTTTTTTAGTATCGATTGTTGAAATTAAGTTTTGAAAAATTGAGAGAAATAAAGTCATTTTGTCGTAACTTCTAAAGTCATATAACATATAAAACACAATTCGAAACGTGAATGAAAGCGGAGATAAAGTTGAGAAGGAGTGCAGTGTTGGGAAGGCATAGAAGATAAAGATTGCCTTTCCTTTAGATGTCTGTGAGGGCAGAGAACAATGGCTTCGATGGCTGTTAGGGAAAGATATTACTTCGAAAATCGATTTCGAGACAGACTTTCTCTCGGTTTAGAAATGCAGAGCATTTGAGACACACTTTCAATACAAAAGTGAGTTGAGAACAAAATACAAATAGAAAGCAGTAGTTGTTTCAAAAGTTTTGTATTCATAACATCGACTTCTATTTTAGTGGCGCTCCATCTCATCAAAACAATTGCCATAATTTCAGATTTAGACGAAACAACTCAACAAAAACTTCATATAATAGAGAAGAACACGACTGACGACTGATGGCTACGACAAAGCAGTCAAAGGAAGGCAAAAGAGAAACTATGATTTGTTTCGCCGATTCGATTCATTTTGGAGTTTTAGAAATACGGAAAAACACATTAAAAAACATTGACTGAAAATGTGTGCGAAAGAACATGTCATTATAGAAATGATACAAATTCTTAATCGCTATTCGAAACAATGTGTTTCTAATCATTTGAATATAAGACAGACTTCGCTAATACGTCGAATGAATCGATTTGTTGTGTTTGTAAAGACCTGTATATGCATTGGATGTATTGGATTCAGTAGTAAACATCTGTCTGTTGACTGAAACACACATTTCTGGATCCATTGCATCCTTTTAGTGCTAAAGTAAACTCGTATTGAAAGCACAACAGAGTATAAAAACTAAAGCAAAAACATTAAAGAGTAGAATATAGTGGAGACCAGAATAGCTATGAAAAGCAACTGAAAAGACATGAAAAGTGCGGACATAGAGTCGTTCGACTCTAAAAACCAATATAGGAATAGAGAAATAGTTGGATAACTAAAGTACACAATACTCCCGAACCCCACTTATCTGTTCGACGCATTCAGTCGTGTATTTAATATGCATTTTATATTTTAGTTCCATTTTTAAAAACTAATATTTCAGTCATATTTCCCACTTTTGTTGTATGAAGTCTTATGTTTGATGTCTATAAGATTATATGTTTATATGCTTTTTGACATTAATCACAAAATTTTCAAATATTATTTGATAAATATTAAATCTTTTTTGTTTCCTATGATAGACAGCTTTAAATTTTGATTTACTTACAAAAAATTTGAATTAATAATCGATGAAAAAAAGATTAGTCTTTGTCTGAAAAACTGTAAAAGTTTTGTGTTTTGTATCGGAATCTAAAGGCATAACCGTATGATAGAAGAGAAAAGAATTTTATTATCAAATCCTTTACTGTCAGTAAAATCTATAAAAAGTAGAAATCTTTTCTAAATTTTCAATCAGTTATAGTTAAAACAAAAGGCTTAAACAAGATTTGAGCCGAGAATTAAATTTTTTAATAGAACAGAAGCGGGAAATTAGAGCAAATTTGATGTCCACTAATTGGAGAAAAGACAGTAATTGACACATCTTTACACATCCAATAGGTCTCTAAGGAATTGCTCGCATCTGAGACTTAATATTAGTTTAGAACAACAAAAGCTATATTAATAGCAATTCATTCTATTCTTCAAATGTATTACATTTTTATCGTTGTTTGCATATATATATATATATATATATATATAAGGAATGTGCAAGGGGGGGGGTCATGGCAAAATACCCCCCCAGAGACGAAAAATCCTGAAAATACCCCCCCCAGACGCGAAAAGTCAGGTACCCCCCCCCCTAAAAATTTTGCCGGCCGCCGAAGGCGGCCGACAAATTTTTTAGGGTTTTTTCCCAAAAAT
>JAQIYC010000415.1:0-14177 GCA_034699545.1 Porobelba spinosa
GTAAGCCTTGTCTCGCATTTGTCGCACAAATACGATAATCGAACAGATCTTCGCTCCAAATGTGTGGTAAGACTCGACTCGTGAATGAATTCGTCCAAACATTGACCGCAAATGTATTTCTTGATTGTCTTCTTCTTTGGATCTATTGATTGCCAATCGATGTCTGGTTTGAATGGTTTGGTCACTGAATGAGTCAATTGATGGCAAACCGATGAATAGGTTTTGGTTTCCGGTGTCGCACAACTCGAGCTCTTCATTGTCTCAATTGGTCTTATCTTAGAGTCTAATCAGTCTTTGTGTCAAACAATCGATTCAATGGTCTTTCAGTACATTTGAGTCTATCTTAGTCTTAGATTTAGTATTGATTTTAATTTTGATTACAAAATCTCATTCAAAGGGAAAAACATTAAAAATTCAATTAATAATTAGTTTTATTGTTGTGTTTACCGTTGATCAGACACTCAGACCAATAAAATATATTAATTTAGTTATAATACTAACCAATAATTAGTTTAAATCCAATTAAAAGTCAATTAAAATGCAATTAAAAATCAATTTGTTTTCAAAACAAAAGTTTCAAAACTTTTTCAGTCGTACTGTACTGTACGTATCGTCTGGTTTTGATTGCTGTGCTCTGATTGGTCGGCGAGATTCGAAATAATAATGAAAAGTATTGTTGTATTTATTATTGCCGTCAGATAGAGCTAAACAGCAATTATTTGTTCGGCAGTAAAGAGTTAAAACACTTAAACCTTAAATATTTACCTGCGCCGTTGATCAGAAGTATTTTTAAATTAATTTTAAATTTTTATAATTACAGTTATCAAAGAACAAGTTTAAAATAAAACTTTAATAAATTTAGCTTATTAAGCTTGATCAATTTGTGTTGCTCTGTGGGCGAAATGGTAGAGTGCAGGCACTGCTAGCTTAAAGTAGCGAGTTCAAATCCATTTCTCCTATCAAGTCCAACTCTATTCCTATGTGCGCATAGATTGACTTTTTTTTATACTTAAGTATAAGTCATGTAGTCAAAATTAATTTAATAAATATAACTTTTAATCATCAAACCCCTTTTTACTTTCTTCACCGGCCCTACAATATAATATAATTATTTTAAAATTTATAATATTGCATTTAACTAAGAATGTACAGTGAAAAATTTATCTCCATGTATAAACTAAACTAATAAAAAGGATTAGATATTTTATTAGTTTTTGAGAATTTCTATCAAATTTTGAATTTCGCTATCGTTCGTCACTTTTGCACAAATAAAAACTTAACTATAATTTTAAACACTTAATCAAAATGTTGTTTTTATTTTCTATAAAAATGGAAGCATTTATTGATTGAATATAAAAACATAAAAATTAAGATTTTTATATTAATTTAAAATTTAGATTAAATTGTTGTTAATTTTTTTAAAAGTTATTTTGTATAATAGATTGAGTTAACAAATAACTGAAAATTAACAACAATTTATTCTACAGTTTAGTTCATACCTGGAGATAAATTTGTCACTGTACAAGGATAAAACATATGATTTAAACTGAACCAGCTTAAATACTGTTAAATAAACTAAATTTAACTGAATTTAGTCCAAATGTAAAAATTAAAAACTTTACTTTAGCAGGCTTATTTATTTACCTTATTTACAAAAAACAGGGGAATTATATAAATTTTTTCTAACTTAGGGAAGAATAAGTAAATTGTTTAATTAAAAAAAAAGAATAATGACTTTTATTAATTCTATGAAAAAGGATTACTCCCAAAACGCTTATTACAAATATAACAGTAATTTAAGTTTAAAAAATGCTGTCATATAATAAAAAGCACGAATAAATTAAAAACGTTTCGTTAATTATTTAATAATCTTCACGGCTCAGACAACTTTTTAATTATAAATTAATCTTTGATTGTAAAAATGCCTTTCTAGCTCATAATTTTTTAAAACAAATAAATGTAATGTTTTATAAATCTAACTTTGCATGCTGATATAAATATATTACATTATTTTACAATTAAGCAAGTAAACTTTATTTATCAATAAGTTAAACTACTTAGCAACTAAACCAATGATGAGTTTGCTGAGAGAATTATTCGCTTAATTTAATTTTTTGCATTTTTAAAGCAATAAATAATATTTTATTGATTGTTGAATATTTTGTTTTTAAATTAAAAATGTTTAAGGCATAAATTTTTGCAAACATTATGCAAAAACGACTAATTAGGCTAATAAAGTAAAAATGTAGTCACATGTCCTGATTTGCATTCCAAATTAAAACTGATTTTAATGCAAATTTGATTCATGTTTTAAGATTAATAATAAATATTGAAATTCTTAAAATATTCGTTGAGAAGAGTTTGATTATCATAATTTTTACAACAAGTAAATTTATGGGTGATAAATATTTATTATTAAATTAAACAATTATAATGTAATTATGATAATTTGTTGCTCATATGTTAAATGTATATATTTTTTTCACACCTATCAAACGCTTCACACAAATACAACTCTTTAGAAAACTTTTTTCTCAAAATAAAAAAATATCGGATATTATTATATATGAATACAATAATAAATATAATTATAGAGACTTTAAAATTGGTTTCCGAATAACTGCCGATTAAAGGCTTCAATTGAATTATAACTTATTGTAGTTTAAACAGCATTCAGAGCACATCAAACCACTTGTCTTATCAGTATTTTATTATTTTCTGGTATTCAATGTTATTCTCTTATTCATACAATTTTATAGACTTTTTACTCTTTTATCATTTCATTTATATCTTATTATATTTCAAAATAATATTATTGTTATAACTTATAACTCAAATAGAAGTCAATGAATTCGCTGAAAGTTAATAAACTTTTGACTTTTTCAGATGCGATTCAATATAAAGAGACAAAACTTTTGTATTAATTTTTGTTTTATTGCTTTACAATAAATCTTTATTCACGTATATTAGAGCCGATCCCACAAATCGCAATTCAAGCGAAAAAATCGGAATAATCTTAAGTTTTAATTTTGAGGAACTATTTATAAAACTCATGAATGCGTTTCCTATAAATAAGTTTTTCTAAACCACTGACCGGACTATTAAAAAGTCTTGTTGTTGAGGGGCAGAGGAGAGGATATTCAAAATGCAGTATTTCAGTCATAAAAGTCAATATACCCTGAGTTGGAAAATATAATTAAAATTAGATTCAAATTCGTGATTACAGACGCGTTTCGGCAAAATTGAGTGAAACGCTATAAATATAGAAATAATTTGAAAAACACACACAAACTGTATATCAAGACTTCACAACTAGTTTGCAGTCGCAGTCGTTTGAGTGTCGAATGTCATTTAGTGAACACACAATTATAGAGGTTGAGTTACACCTGTATCAACCTTACAAATTGTGTCTAGCTTTTTGCTAGATTAATTTGAAAAAACAAAAATCGAAAAGTTTATCGAATGTCTGATCGGGAAAACAATATTTTCTTAGCCGAGACTCAATAATACAATCATAATATTATTAAATAAGAGCCTAAACGTCAAGATTGTGATCTGACCTCAAAGTAGGGCGAGTTTTAAAAAAAATTCTGCACTAAGTCTTAGTATACATTATATTTTCGGACTCGGGATTTGTTTATTACGAGTTCTATTAAATTTGCATTAAATTGCAACTTATATTATATTTATTATATTATTGCCCAAAATCAACAGTTAGTAAAACAGCTATAAATCGTTTGTTGAGTTTTACGAAATCCAATTCATGTGAATCATAAAACTTTGAGTCAAACGACACAAAAACTAATTTGATATTCATTTATATGCAAAACAATAATAATTTATAAGTTATATAACAGTCGAAAAACACAACTGTTTTACTGAATATCTAATTAATGTTAGTCTAACGTAAGACAAGTTTTTTGGTCGAATGCAGAATCGAAAACAGAAAAGCATAGATACAAGCGTTAGAAGCGATACAATACCAGTGCAGGAAAGGTGTGTTTCGGTTAGTCCTGGAAAAGGAGAGCGAATGCGTGTGAGAAACAGACGGCGTATATGATGTCATAATGATGTAAATGTTTAGAGAACACCAATGATTGAGAGTTGGAGAACAACAATATTCTCAACACTTCTCGCATATACTGCCCATATATTCCGAGCGCCTGTTGTGGTGGTAGTCATGCCTTACTTACTCTGAGCCTCAATTCAATCTCTTTTATTGAAGTTGCGCTTTAAGAGTTTGAGGACAGTTAGCGTCGAGGCCTCGCTTTGCCAATCGACAGCATAGAGTGTGCGAGAGTTTGAGAGTTTGAGAGTTGGAGTTTGAGTGCAGTATTTGCTCTCAAATACATTTTAAATACCATTTATTGTGATATATACGGAAACACAAGAAGTTTTGGTGTTCATAGAGTACACCCGATTGGAGTCGAGTCGCTCAGTGTCTCTGTCTCTCGGCTTCCCTTCGCTTGCATTTGATTTGTTATACTTATTATAACTTATGATTATATTTAATGTTTTTGTGCTATCAATGTAAGCATTTTCAGTGATATTCTGAACGAACAGCTGCACCGAATGGAAAAGAAAGAGAATTATGTTCTCTAATACTCTTCTCGTAAGTTATCAGAAAAAGAGATATCGATAACACAAAAAGTGAAGTTTTTATTGTGTTTTGTCTCAATCGCGATATCATAAGTTTGTGAGAAAGACAACACTTACGTCGAAAAGAAGTTTTTATTAAAGAAATATTTGGCACAAAATATATATTTGTTATATTGCGTGCGATATAAATGACTACAACTTAATTGATTGAACAAATATAGTGCGAAAGATAGGTGTGTCTCAGCCCTCAACTCATCTGACTTTCCTCTGTTTGCTTCACAATAACTTCAAACCAAGTTTTGCTAAACATTTCAATTATTTCATTCATTCGTTTATTTAGTTTTTGTTTCATTTGTTATAATTTGTGTTAACTTTTGGCACAAGTCTTCTCAAACCAACTTTGCATTGGATTTGTTTTTGTGAACAATGTCTACACTAATGATCGACAACACCATCGAAGTTGACCCGGACATGAACCTGGCAGCTCTCAGCCTACTGGCCATGTCCAACAGTAAGACCCGTTCGTTTCGGCGCTTTTGTTCATCGCTGGGCTCTCAGTGCGAAAGTCCGACAGAGAGTAGTAGTAATAACAGTGCATTCACTGATGACGTTCCCGTCGACCTGAGCCGGAGAACTCTAGAGGAGCAGTCAGTGGCCATCCCCGTGTACTGTACAGCGCCGTCATACTCACCCGCAACCAGTCTCTCACCCATAGCCAACAGCCCATCTCTGAGCGAATCTCAGTTTAAAATCGCGCGAATCCTAACTGACTTGAATCGCATAAAACAAGATCCGGTGCCCAATATTAACGATCTTATTCACGACCGAAACCTACCAACTCTTGTGAATAGTTCTCCGCAATTGCAGCTTAACCTAAGTCTTAGATTTGCACCGATTGGAGACAATAGCAATGCTATCATTAATAGTAATAACAATATTAAGACAATTCAGGGACGGGTGCGGAAGCGAAAAGCACCGGCAAAGAGCCAACTGAGCGCTCAGTCCATTGCCAACACGTATGAAGTGGTCAGTTCTGTCAGTTCACAACAAACTGCTAATGTTTGTGACGAAGCACTGCTCAAGAAAATGCACCGATGCACCTACCTGGGTTGTGACAAAGTCTATGGCAAAAGTTCTCATCTTAAGGCTCACCTAAGGACTCACACAGGTATGTATAGCAGCTGTATATGTATGGGTTCAATACATACGAGTGCACACCAATTAAAAATGGATTTTAAAACTAGTTTTTATTTTTAAAAAACAAAATTTATTCGTTGTTTCGGCGCTCATATGAGTCCGAAATTAAGTCTAACCTCTATTTAAATACGAGAAAACTTATGCTCTTTTCCATACAAATCAAGTGCTCGAGTGCTGGTGTGGGGTATATATGCACTCATTTCCTGTATATAAAACATATATTTTATCGTTTAATTATTAGGCGAAACCAAACTTGAGATTAAAATAAAAGATTTAAAGCGAAAGAAAGCGAATGAACAGTCGATTGCAGTCATCAAAGGTGTAGATATGGTATGGATTGGCACAGCTCTGGCAGTGTTTCACCCCATCTGATCATATGTGTGACACTCGTAACTACTTTTCCTCAAACACTCTGATAATGAGACACTAGTTTAGCCTTACTTTCATTGGTTATCATTAGAATGAGAGAAAATTATCGCTTAAATACAAAAAAATTATAAATCGCTTTCATATCGAATAACATGAATTAAACGCTGAGTTAGAGTGCAATTAGTGCTGAGAATAAATGGATATTCGCGCACATCATGTGTTAGAACTGCATAAAAGTGTGATTTTTTCATTCAATGCTTTAATAGACATTAATTTTATTTTTTCATTTAAACACTTTTTGAAAAACCACTTTTGCATTGAAGGCAATCCTTGATCTGAGTTACGTATAGAGCGTATGTCTGCTGTAAAAACTGGAGATCTTTGGTTAGTTAGCAAAAGGTTGATAGTTTGCCAACGCCTACCCCTGAGCACAGCATGTACTGCATGCTAACCCAGGGAGAAAAAATCTTAACAGCTGTTTGTCTTGGCTTTGCCTCAGAAAGGAAAGGGAACCGAAAATAATGTCTGCACTAAAACATACTGTAGTTTAGGTTTTGTTATACTATGTTCAGTAGTACTGCGATTGAGTCGACTTCAGGTAGAACTAATAGGCAAACCCACTGCAGCTGCAACTCATATCCGGCCACCAAATGTTTATATTCTATTATTATATTTGTGCTCAACTGTCTACTACCTGTGCCGCTACTATTACTTTAAGAACTTCTCCGAACTCTCTCATCGCTTCGCATAAGATTAGAGACCAGAAAAATACTACTCTTTTGCTTACAATAGATATTGTTATTGAAATATTCGGTCACACGTCTGGCATTGGTGTCGCACTAAACTCATCCTTACCTTTACCTATCAGTTCCAAAAGTTCATGTCATCAACAAAATATCACTGAAACTAAATTCTCGTCTATCATATATTCTAAACAGCCATTGTTTTATCAAGCAATCATGAAAAATATGCTTGATCATTACATTTGGGGAGAATATGTGATTCTCAAATCTAATGAAATAACAAATTTATATTAACAACAAACAAATCAATTAGTTCTACACAACCAGAATCAATGGCAACAACAAAATATTAGTATTATATTTGAGTTTAGTTATGATAATATCGATATGCCGTAATAGTAGGGAAGGCATACAATCAACTATATTCTAGCCATACATACTGTACATATTTATATTAATGACGTATTCCCGCATTCAAAGTTAATTATCAAATGCCATAATTGTATTAATTGAGTGCTATTTCCAAAGCAAAGCCTATTTATTTCGATGCAAAGCACGAATAATGTAGAATACGTTCATCTATTCTCCAAAATATTTCAAATTAGTTATTCTCATATTTATGATAACAATAGTAATGACTTTTTGCTAGTTTTTGGTAAAATTTTCAAAAACTTTTTTCTAATAGTTGCTAAAAATCAATCAACTGATCGTTCACATTGAGATTTCAGGGTCAGAAACAAACAAAAAATTCTTTAAAAAAGGTTTTCAAGAAATATGTTGAGTAGAAAAAACTATATATTGAATATATGTGTGTTTTAAGAGTAATCTTAACTGTATTTCAAGGATGTTTGGGAGGATTTCTTATGAAACACTTTTTTTCTGATTCATATCAGAAATAAGTATTTTTTGTAAATTTCATATAAACTGAGAACATGTTTGAGACGAATGTATAATTTATTCTTGAATGGACTCAAAAGTACAGTACTTTACGAATGAATTATTCATTGATGTATATTAAGGGACACTTTACTCAATACAATAAAATAATCAATTATTTTGTGTTTTGTTTAATCCAATAAAAAGTAAGACTATTTGTAGGAAAAGACTATTTGCACGCAATTCCTGGTTATGTTTTAGACCCAATTTCTCTTGAGTTGTGCCTTTACTGCACTTAAGTGATCTGTTTTTGCTTCTTCAGTGATATCTTCAGGTCGTACTCTACAGTTCATAATATGTTTTCGAGAATTCATTTCCCATTTGAGAAGCACTGACTGTTTTGGTCGGTTCGTTGGCATATGGATTGGCATCTCTGTAGCAGTTTTTGGGGGCGTTTGGGTATATTGTCTCAACACTCGCAGTCCATTAGCCAAATAAAAAACATCTTTAGCTTAAATAACATTTTCTGGCTTTGCTTCGGCACTGTTATGCTTGACCTACTAAGCTATCTATTATTGCCCGAAACCACCCCCAATGCACTCACTGCAGGGATATACCTGACTTTACCTGACTTACCTGTGCTGTTGTGCTGTTTTGTGCACTTGTTTCCTAAAACACGACAAAATCTTCTTTTAAAACACAAGTCTTTACTTCAGTTAATATTTTCAAATCAAGTTCTGAACCGTATCTTCAACTTTAAGACTCATTTATTATATTTATGAACACTTTTTACTCATTTCTATTTCAGTTCTACTCTTTCTCCTGATTTCTTCCCAATTTGAAAAAAAGTTGTTTTTAAACGCTTTGTTTTTTCAATGCATTTAAATGTAATTTTAATATTTTAAAACTATGTAAAAATTGTTAGAAACAGACTTAGAGACGATAGCCTTGGGATGGATCGGGTGCTCGCCGTGTGCGCGAGTGTGTATCTTAAGACGTAGAGGTGGAGCTCATTGCCCCGAGCACTTTTTTGTCACTAAAATCTTATGCAATCGACAGTTTTCCTCGTTTGAAAATATACTATAATTTAAAAAACTGATTAATTGTATTAAAAACTTATTTATATACTTAACTACACAATCATTACCGTTAGGTTTACTTAAAAATATATATTTTCCTAATCTATACAAAATTACTTCAATTCCACTTATAATCAGTCGATAATTTCTAAACTAAATTATAATTATTGTTATTATTACTATTTTATTGGTTCAAAAATATTTAATCAATAAATTTTTTAAAAATAATAAATTTTCTTCATTAGCCGTGTTTTTCATCGATAGCTTTAGGTTTTTCTTATTTTTTATATAGAAAGTGATTATAACTGTAATCTGAAAGCAGGAACAAAAAAATTGGTCGCATTTCTGATAGCACTTCTACTCTAACACTATATTATGGCTCAAAGGGCTACCTCTGATATAAATCACAAATTTAGAACTGATATAACAGGTTATCACTAGAAAACGCATTCAAACTCAACTCAAACCTTACGCTTGCATTCAATGCAAATGTTTATGTAATGCAAATGCACTAAAAATTAAAACTTGATTTACAGTTAGACCGGTATTCCCGATAATAAATGTACAGTAATTTTATCACTTAACTAATCACAAAGTCATTAGTTCTCAAATGTTTGGCTCAAATGTTGAGCATATATTCGGTTTTTATTTTATGAGAGATTGAGGGATGGCTTCGAATTAAGGTTTTCTTATAATTGATATCAAATTTGGGTTTTTACTAAATTTAATAGTTTTTTATTTTAATAAATTAAATATATGTCAAATGTATTAAATCGATTTGAAGAAAATTAGATTGTGCATTCCAATTTTTTAAATATTAATTTTATTCAATTGAAAATTTATTTATACTTTGATATTAAAAAGAAAAAAAGTTTAATCTCATTGAAGTCAAATAATGTATAAAATTTAGTTAATATTTACTCTGTTTTATCTGAATATTGATTTCCAATAAAAACTAGATATTTCTCGAATTGTGTTTGTAGTGAAAACGTGAAAAGTTTTTATAAAATGTGAAAAAGAAATAGAAAAACGAAACAAAAAAATTTAGCGGAACTTTGAGAGAATAAAAAATAAAATAAAAGTTATAGTAATCGCTTAAAGCAATTATAAAGCACTTCCTATCGCCTAATAGTCAGATAGTGTTGTGATTATACAGAAATAAATGTGATTTCGATTTTTATTAATAAAAAAAAGTTTTAAACCCCAAAGGAATGGGCAATAAAATTGAATTATAAACGAGTCCATAACCACATACTTCTTCGACAATAAAAATATGTCCTGGATTGTAGAATTTGTTTGACTCAATATTACCGGAATATTGTGTCATTCCAAGAAGTATTATATGCGAAACATTTTTCATTGATTAAAAATAGATTAATGAAACAACAAAGTTAACATTTAAAGTTACAATGAAATTGAGTTGAGAATTGGCGACAAATTTTCTAAACATTTGACAAAAGCATTCAAAATATTTGGCTCTTCTCAACAAATGATGAAAATTTGTGTTTGACTTACATTAGAGAATACAACAGAATATTCTGAGATTAACGAAACGCTTTCTAATAATAGTTGTGTCAAAACAGTCTATTTTGACAGAGAATTGCATTTTGAAAAGAGCATCAATGTCAAACTATGCGGATTTGATATTTTGAGAAACATTAGTTCATTAGTAAATAAATCAAAATTAAAATATAAAACCAATTTTTCAAACATAATAGTAGAGTAAATCAAGTCTAAAATCCTCATCAAAGCTCGAGAGGAGTGCCTCTAAACAGAACTGACATGAAAAGGAATGTAAGAGTAGCTGATCTAACTGGGTGCTCTTTCTCTTTCTCTCTCACCATAGGTGAACGACCATTCGCCTGCACCTGGCATATGTGTGGCAAACGATTTGCGCGAAGTGATGAATTGGCGCGTCATTACCGCACCCATACGGGTGAGAAGAACTTCGTCTGTCCTTTCTGTGACAAACGGTTCATGCGTTCGGACCACTTGACCAAACACGCCAAACGTCACCCAGAATTCCGTCCCGACTCGCTCGCACTCAACCGCAAGAACCAACACTTACAGCACCGGAAGACTGCCAACGATATGTCGCCCACTGTTTCCAACAATACGCCAGTTGTGGCCAACGATTGCCAAATCAAGACTTAGCTGATTGTCGGCAACACTTGTATGACGTTTAGATTTATAGATTGGTTGAGATGTTCTGTTCGTCTAAATTGTATTCCAATACCTCATAAAATCTAATTAATAGGAATTTTCAAATTTTTATTATATATGTGTCAATCAATTGTTCGAAACACATGAAAAGAATTTAATTATTGTATAACTATATTATTTTCTCTATCTCTTCGCTATTATTATTATATCGATTAAAACAATTCAATATAAAAATGAAAAATAATTCTCATTTTAATCAATTAGAAAATATATAAATAAAATCCAATTTATATTTGCAATGTATAGTTCAAATTCACAAAATACTGTGCCTTTTGATAAAATACTAAATGCTATCAATATTAATATTCGACATACCTTTTGCCAAATTATATTTTACTCATTATTCAAAACTATCATTATATTAAAATTTTAAAACTTATCAATCAATTGAAAAAATGTTCGAAATCTGGTAATTGAATACCGAATTTGAACGCAACTGCTTTGAAATGAATTAATTAATTATGAAAATAATACAATTGTTATGAAATAAAAGCAAATCATTTGTAAAAATATAAATTCAATTAAACTGAAAAAGAATTACTAAAATAAAAACTAATAGAATTAAGACTTGAATTGTTATTATTTGATACCTTAACGGGTATTCAATACAAAAATTACTATTTTTTCGTAATATAATTAATATAAAAAGCAGTTAAATCAAAGTATATATACTTTGAATTAAAAATTCTTTTGTTTAATCCTTTTATCAATAAATCATTTTAATTGATTTTGAATTGAAATGAATAAAATAGAAACCATTTTCGGGTCAAACAATTATTTTATTTCGATTTTTCCAAATGATTGCAATTTGTTTGAAACAGTATTTTTTGTTCTTAACTATTGGATTGAATTTTATTTATCGGTTCGTTACACAAACTTATTATAAATCGACAAAAAGTTTTTTCATCTGAAGTTGAAATTACAAATGGATTACAATTTTTTGCGTTAATACTAATCACAAGCTTTTAAATTATACAGAATTTTGAATTTTGTTAAAATTTATTCACTTGAGAGTCAAATGACTTCAACCAGAAATTAAAACAAAAAAACATTTCACAAACTTGCTGTTTGTGCAAGCTTATATTTTAACTTTCACATAAAAAGAGTTATTCTTTTGGAAAACTTGAAATTTGCATTTCTCACAATTTAGCAGTTTCATTTTAATGTTTGATTTAGAACTTTTCTCAAAGTATTAAAAAGCAATTATTAATTAAATGTTAATTAACTTTTAACTTCGATTCGAAATCGTTTCCGATTATCAATTTGTAAAAATAATTACTTTTTTATCTCTTCGTAATATAAATGCTTCGATTAAACAGTAATTATATTAATAATAAAATAATAATTATAATTAAAAAATGGAAAATCTAAATACAAAGCAAAAATAAGAACAGAAAATAAGTTATAAAAACTAAAAATTGTATTTAAGCACAATTAGAGTTAAGCAATAACAACGTAAGCACCGGTATGTCAAATAAAACTTTCTTTAAACTCAATCTTTTAAACTGGATTTTATAATTAAATTTTCGACTTTTTAAACGTTAATATATTTTAAACAAATTTCATTAAAAAATCGTAATTTCTAAACAATTTCAAACATCAAACCAAATGATTTGATATTAAATTTTCAAAAACTGTAACAATTCTCACAGTTATAGTTAGCCATAAAATAAAAACTAATCAATGTTGAATTATAATAAATGTCATTTTAAAACTAATTATTTAGTGTAACTACTTTTATAAGCTAGCCTAGATTATTAATAAGCTGTTAAATAATTGCAATTTAAAAATTCAATTTTAAACTGTAAGGATAAACGAGATTTAAGTTGTATGTCGAAAATTAATTATATAAACCATTACAATTAAATTAATTAATTATATCACTTGAAGTTCACATTTACAATAAGTTTTAAGTCTTAAGTTCAATAATAAAAACATAATTAAAATTTCTTTTTATACTTAAAATATACACAAAAACCCAATTTAACTAAAAAAAGGCTAAAAATAAAAACTCAAATCAAATCGCAATTCTTGTGATACAAACAATTAGTTTGTTTTCTGAAATATGTGTTTTCGCAGAAATGGATTTTAAAATCGTTTAGTTTTTAAATATAATTATTGAAAATTGGTTTTTAAGAGAAACAATCGAAACGACTATAAAAATGAGAACAGAACGTTTATAATAATTCAATAGCGAAATGCCATTTGATTTGTTGTGTTAAGTGTTTTGCAAATGTCACTAAAAAATGTTTCGATACATTATTTTACAGGTTTTTATTCACTCAGTTATTAATTAATAACTTATAGAATACTTTACACAAATATTTTTTGTTTTCAAAATTTGAGGCACAACATTGTCAATTTTTATTATTTTTAAACTTGTCTCTGAGTAAATTAACAAAAACACAACAATCGGGTACTTTCATCCGTTGTTAAACTCAACCTCTTCTGACCACCCCTTCGAAGTTCTATATTTTTGTGTTATATATATATATATTTTTTTATCAGTAGCCCTGAACCTGATTGCACTTTTCATTCAACTTTTTTTTAGGAAATTTCAACAAATTCTTTCGTAAATTAAGAAAAACAGTTTTTCTCTTAAATTAAGGAATTTTTTGTTCAATGGACTGATTTGAATGATATAATCATATATTTAAATATCTCACTAATAAAAGTGGGAGCACTTGGCGTTTTGGCAAAGTTTTAGAAATTGTTCAAAATTTTCTTATAAACACTTGTGTAAAGGGTTTTGGTTTCACATGATTTGAATCAATTGATTCATTGGAGCCATAAATACTAGAGATTAGTATATTTTTAAACATTTTTTGCTAAGTTTAAAGAATTGTCTGAAAGAAATTGTAAATTTGTTTTTGAATCTATTTGACTAATAAGAAATACAATACTGAATGATATTTTAAAACTTATGTCTCATTTTGTAAATCTATTTCTATCAAATTGAAAGGCATTAATAACAATAAAAATTCCTGTATTTGTATATAATTGGCAATTTGTGCTGAATATTAAATTTCGCACAAATGCATACATTATGTACTAAAACATGAACTCCTGAGTTCACATTTTGCTAAAACTA
>JAQIYC010000416.1:0-14133 GCA_034699545.1 Porobelba spinosa
TAGTCTATCGTTTAGCCTAAGCTGTGATTGGATTAGAGGCGGAATTTAATTGAAAACAATTGAATTAAATTGAGTTTTATATCGATTGCAATCAAACACTCAATTATCGACTAATTGAGTGAATAGTGATGTCTCGTTCGGTGCAGA
This sequence comes from Porobelba spinosa, assembly GCA_034699545.1. Classification (NCBI taxonomy): domain Eukaryota; kingdom Metazoa; phylum Arthropoda; class Arachnida; order Sarcoptiformes; family Damaeidae; genus Porobelba; species Porobelba spinosa. Next base: position 148 of record JAQIYC010000416.1, read on the forward strand.
AGAATGTGGAGCCAAAGAAAGTGGTAATTAATTGATTGATTAGTTTGTGGTTTCGAAACCTATTCTAGTTTTGAATGAATGACTAAAATCTGAATCAATGTCTGATGTCTTGAATAGAGCTGTGATTTGTTTACTCTGACCTATGGCTCACTTATCGCACAACTGCTCAAAGACTACGACAATCCCGAAGACGTCAACAAACAGTTGGACCGAATGTAAGCAAATGTGTTAATCGAATGACGAATCAATTTATTGATTGTTTTGATTGTCTTCTTCAGGGGTTATAACATCGGCTTAAGACTAATCGAAGACTTTTTGGCGAAAACAAACGCCGGAAGATGTCATGACTTCAAAGAGACGGCAGAGAAGATTCAATCGGCGTTTAAGATGTATTTGGGAATCAACCCATCGGTGGCCAACTGGTCGGCCGCTAACGACGAGTTCTCTCTCCTGATCGACAACAACCCACTGACCGAATACGTCGAACTGCCCGACAATTGCCAGAACTTGAAATACTCGAACGTCTTGACCGGTATTATTAGGGGAGCGCTCGAAATGGTAGGCCTTTTGTCAGTATTTAAGTCGAATTCGACTCAACCTATTGTCGACCTTAGGTTCAAATCGAAGTCCAGGTTTGGTTCGTTCAGGACTTCCTCAAAGGCGACTCAACCACCGAATTAAGGGTCAAATTCATTCGCAAATTAGAGGACGCCTTACCGGCCGGTGAGGACTAACTCATTTCCAACTTATTTATAGAAATTAATTATATTTTATATATTATAATAACTTTTTTATTTTTAATTCGAAAGAAAAGTTTTGTTTCTATTTATCATTTAATAGATTAATCATTTGTTTCTATTGATAATTAAACATAAATTTGCAAAAAATGGAAAAACTGTTTAAATTATAGAATTTGAAACAATTTGAAGCATTTTTCAAACATTTTTTCTAATATTAATGAAAACACTGTTTACTAAATAGTATTAAATGTTTGGAAAAATATTTCTCAATTGAAATACAAGTATTATATGATTGAAAATTTAAATTAATTACAATTAAGTCAAACTGTGTATAAAATACCGGAAATATTGAGACAGTATTTCATCGAATCGACGCTTCGGACCAAAAGAAGCGTCGATTCGATTGATTGTTAGGTTTGAGAAATTTAATTGCATTTATGCCCTGAATATACATTTGAAACGCGTTTCGATTCTTTGATATGAAAAACAAATTTGAAATAATATCACAAAAAACCCAATAATAAAAATAATTCTCATTTTTTTGTATTTGTTTTTTTCTGTTTCTAATATGAAAAGTAAAAATTGAGTCAAAAATTAAAATAATTAAAAATAAATAGAAAACAAAAGAGTAGTTATCGATCACTGCATTCACTGCATTCCTGATTGAGAGTCAGACTTCGCGCTGACTTCCAGTTAATGTACTCTTCTTTGTATGGTTTCAATGGAATGACGAAAACACTGATGTCGTCGATCGTTGCGGTCTTGTTGTCGACGGTCTTCCATCCCTTTCCCCTTTCGCGCGACTTTCCCCTGGAATGCATGACTAAGTCTTGTGCTGCAGAGATGTACCGATATTTATAGCGTTGGGTATCGTTCGCGGGGAACACATCCAAAGACTTCTGTATGACATCCGCTGCGTCTTCATTGGTGGTTATGTCCCACAAACCATCCGTTCCGATGACCAGTACGTCCGCATCGGTTACGGTCTCATCGTTTTCGATGTCATAAATGCGAACCTTTTAGAAGAGATTTGAAATTTAATATTAAATTATGAAAAAAATTTAATATCTATTACTTCTGGTTGTGCCGTAAGGAATGGTTTAATATTAACGTCACTATTCTGTGCCTTTAATTCGTGATCACCGAAACCTCGGGTAACACCGATAGTGGCCAACACTCGGCTCTAAAGAAATTAAATCAAATTAATAAAGAGTATATGACTGAACAAAACGAAAGACTAACTCGTTTTCCTTCGCCATATATGAGCGGAAACTTGAGGTCTTCGATCGTTACTGTTTTATAGGACCTAAACAATGCAATTAATTAAACAAATGCCGACAAAAACTAAGTCAAATCGACAATCCATACCACCCGGACATGAAGGCGTCCCTATATAACAACTTTTTGCCCAAATCTCTTCGCGCAGGCCTTCGAACGAACTCTAAATGAGTGAAATCGCTGCCAAGAAGTTCTGGTTTTAAGAGACCCTTCGTTTGGATAAGTGTTTATTAATTAATAGTTTCAATAATTATAGAAACACTCGATTTGTACCAAATATTTAATCCGTTCTCTCTCTGATTCGGGGGTGAAGTCGAAAGACATCGGAACCACTTCTCTGTCTTTGCAGATAATTGCACTGTTTTTGACAAAATATTTATTTTAAAACAATAGTTGAAAGAGAAATGAAAGGAATGCCTACCGACTGTCGCCAGCGTTTGCGATATATAGTTTGCCTAAAATGAAAACAGCGATACAAGCGGTACAGCCGCCGGACATTCGGTAATGATGTTTATCGCTCGCAATCAGATTATCCATTTCCCAAAAGGCTGACTCGAGAGCACCGGTTATTAGATTATCAACTGTTATCATCTTATCGGTCGAGGGATGGAAGAGCAAAGCGATGTTCTCTTTGTCCAAATGGTTGTCTTGATTTATAACAACACTTCCGTTCAGTTTCTGCGATTCCGGATCCGTTCGATGCGTTTGACTGGAGTTGACATCAATTTTCGGTTCGTCTTTCAAACCAAAACTGATTAAGAGATCAGCGATTGCTTGAAGTTTTTGGTCAATTATTTTGTGCAAAGTATTAGAGGCGGCGACGGCTACACCAGAACCTGACAACACATACAAATTCAAACAAATGTTTAGTGTTAGTGCAACAGAAGTCAAGTCAGTACTAGTGCTGATGACTGACCCGCGTGTCCGTCAAAAACGGCAAAGTATAGCCACGGAAGTGATTCTTCTTTAATAGATTTTTTGGTCTTTTCTGGTGAGGATTCGGGCGTCGCGTAAGTCGACTCAACCACATCTGCGGCCGCTTCGGAAAGTCGTATTTCGATTGGAATGGGAGTCGAAGGAGACATCAAATCGTTTAAATTCGGCGCAACTGAGAGCGGATCTAATGGCAGTGCTTGAGATTCACTGGTATTCGAAGACATGTTCGGATCCGATACTGACTTTTCCTCTTCTTTTTCGCTGCCATTCATTTCATTCGATTCCTTCTTAACTTCAGATTTCTTTTCAATCGTTTCTTTTGATTCGACTTTCGGAGCACTTCTTTGAGCGAAGACTTCGCGAACCTTTCGGGAACCGACGGGTATTTGGTGCGGATGTCCGGGAACTGTAGGCATCATATCTGACACTTTGTTGGATATGCTTTCGTCGGAAATGACGGCCCGAAGGAGTCCCCTATGGACTGACGCGTGATCTTCGTTTCGGACACTTTTGCCGGCGTTTATGGTTCTGTCAATCGATTCAAATGATTGGAAAACAATTAGAAATGGGTTTAAAAGACAAAGCAATTGATGTCATACTCGGCATAACCCGAATTGAATGGAAGTTTCGTTATATCTCGCGGAACGATAATTGGCTGAAGAAAGTCAAACACAATATTAAGTCAAATATCGGTAAAAGCAAACGAAACTAAGACTAAGACTAATCCCAAACCCGCATAATATGGTCGGCCGACACCAGGATCTCGTCATCGGATTGGAGTAACAGAAAGTCGGGTCGACTGTAGCGGAACTTCAGCGGCGGGTGAGTCGAGCCGTTGAGCGGACCGTTGTGTTGGTGTCCATCGCCCGCACCGTTCGACAGGTTATGGCTCTGATTGGGCTCTAAATTGTTGACTGCGTTATAGATCGCGCTTTTGAATCGACTTAACATTATTTCTTGGATTTTAATACGTATTTAATAATTAATTAATTTTTTAAATTTATTATTTCTTTTTGGCATTTATTCAGAGAAACCAAAGGTTATGTAAATTCATATTATCTGTCGATTAGATAATCAAATATATCAGTCAATCGATTGGTTCAGAACTGGATTCACAAATCAATTTAGATATCAATCAAAATGTAAACAAAACACAAAAATATAAACAAATGTCAATTCGATGACGTCATCAACAAAACCAACAAATTTTTGGTGATTTAAGTCAAACTCAAATTAGTTTAACATATATTTACTGTCGATAATACAATTGAAGTTAAATCCAATTGATTTGTATTGTATTGAAATTTATTTGAATTGAATTTAAATAAAAATGAAATAATTTGCACAAAAATTTCAATTAAAATACGTAAACATCTCTACAATAATATGTCAACAAATGGGCGTAAATTCAAAATTCAATTAAAAGTCGATTACATTTAATCAGACTTTTAGTACAAATCAATGCGTTATTTAACGTAATGTTAGACTTGTTTTGATTAATCAATGATTTAATCAATTATTGATTATAAGTCTCACTATTATTGCGTTCATTAATTCCAAAAACATTTGAATTGGTATTCAATTAATGCATATTTGGCTCAAATTATGATTTAGTGATAAAATGGTTTAGTTTTCACTGCAATTCAAGTCAAGTGTAAATCTAGTCTTTGTTTTATATTTATCATAGTTTTTAATTGACTTAAAATTTGAGTTAAATTATATTTATATATATTATACCAAAAAATATATTAAAAGTTTTAAAAATAATTTATTAAATTAATTAATATTTTCGAAAAAATTTTATCTAATAAACAACGAAATGTTTGCAACTATTTTGTGATAACTTTATATTTTTATTATTTTTAAAAAACTTTTGAAACAAATGAGAAAATATGTCAACAAATGAAAAGAAGACAAACGGCGAACCGAACGACACAACCGTATTGTTGGAACAATCCGTTCCCAAAGAGCTGAAGAACTGGATGACAAATATTGCCATTAAATTACAAGACATTCCGATTTGGAAACTAACGATTCCGGGTATTAGACATTCGATTCACTTATTATCGAATAGATTACTCAAACATTTGTTCTTCTGAAGGATCGCACGATTCGGGTACTTATGGTCTGGACATAGGTTTGGGCATAAGTCCGGATCGACCAGACCTGCAGAGCTCGGTATGGATTCGCATATTTAAGTGCATATCAATGCCGACTATCTATCGCTGGACCAAAACCCAGTGCCAGGACCTAACCGGCCAATTGTTGGCCGGCATTCGTTACATAGACTTTCGGATCGCATCGAAGCCGAACGACAACGAACTCTACTTCTGTCACGGCTTATACGGCCCACAAGTCGTGCAAATGTTGGACCAAATAAATGCATTCCTTTTGGAAAACCCATTAGAAGTGGTTTTTCTCGATTTCCAACACTTTTATCAAATGTCAGACGAAGATCACCGAAAGCTAATCGAAATGATTGCTCAGACTTTCGACAATCGATTAGTTCCACACAATTCACAGCTACTAATGGATAAGTTGACGCTCAGGTATCTCTGGCAAAGACGGCTACAGGTGTTTGTGTATTATCGCAATGAAAGCGCAAGAATGCAAAACCCAGTTCTATGGCCGGCCAGATGTCTGCCCAACCCCTGGGCCAACACAATGAGTAATTATTTTCTAATTCAATACAAATGACAAAATGTTTGAAACATTTCTAATGACTTTCAAATCGATTTGGTTTCGCCTCTCGTCTAATGACCTATTCTTTCGTCGCTTTCGATCCATAGGCAGAGAAAAGTTAACTAATTTTCTGAACCAAAACCAGTCAACTCGACCCCCGAAGAGCATGTATGTGACGCAAGGAATCCTAACGCCGACCGACGCTTACGTCGGCTTTCATTTGTTTTCATCGCTTCGAACCGATTTGGCCCACATTTGCAACAATTGCATTAATGCATGGATTGGCGATAAGAGCGCCGGCAGTAAAGGCCCGAACATTATAATGACTGACTTTATTGAGTGGAATAACTATGAGTTACCGCTGAAGACGATTAAACTCAACGATAAGATAGAAATTACCAAAAGTTAAATAATAATTTGTCTTTCAATTAGTTATAAATATTTTTATTTCATTACAAAAACATTTTATGTAAAAGACTTCAAAAATGTATTATAAAAATTAGTCTCAAAACTATTCTAAACTCAAAGCTTATATAACTTTTGATTTAAATAAAATCTAATTAAAAAAAGTTTATTTCTTTTGTCACTATAACTGACTAAAACGAATCGTTCAAAAGTCAATAATTATTTCTTTTATAGTTATCTTTGAAACAAAATTAGAAAAATTGTAAAGAATTTTGAAAATAATAAATATATTAAACAATTCATACGCTTTGGTAAAGAAGTAAAAATATTCAGATCTAATGGTTTATAACTTATATAAACTATAAGTGAAACTAAAGTAAATAAAGTTTAAGTACTTGTGCTTTGACTACAATTGTGTTAAATTATTTGAAAAATAATAAAACAATTGATTTAGAGCTCATATACCGGTATATCTCGATCGCAGATAACGATAAGAAATGAATTTCGACTTTAGATCATATATACAGTAACTATAACACCATTTGTATGGAGAGAATCGACATTTCTATAACTTTATGGCACTATAGAGAACAGAAACGAAAATCTATACAAGTGTTGCGTTTTTGTTACTCTGGTCAGAGTCCCGGTCCTCATACCAAGCGATCAACTCATTGGTGAAGGCGTCCGACACAACCATTTTGGCCTTCAGTGAGTCGTTCAATAAACTAGAATTCGGTGATTGACTCATATTTAAACTCATTTCTTGTTTCGGTTTATTGGGCGACATATGCACTGCACGGGAAGGTTGGCCACTGCCAGAGATCGTGGGTTTGTGTCCGGGACTCGGCATCGATTGTTTGGAATTCCTGTGCTTTTGGCTATATTTGTAAAAGTCTGACAATTCAAACGGTTTTTCTTCTTCCCAATAGGGCTGGAAGTGTCCGACTGTGACAACAGTCACTTCAACGCCATTACCAGAAGGTATTGTCGGCGAGAGTGGTATTGCCGTCGGTTTGACCGAATCACCGCCGATCGACCTATTGATGGAAGCAATCGAATTGCGGTTCATATCATGCGCCGACTGTGCGGGAAGTGGTGATGAAAGTGGAGGCGTCGGCAATGCTTGTGGTGATGGGGTCGGCGGTGATAGACGTGTGTTGGCAGTCGGGCCGACGTTTACGTATAACTCTTTCGTTGAGTCAAAGTTCGAAACAATCGGTGTATTAGTGTTTCTGCCGTTCATTGGTTTCGACGAAGTGTTGGAATGAATCGATTTATTTGTTTTGTTCGGAACTACAAAATCGAGTGAAGTTTCGGTCCAAGTCTTTGGTGTTTTGGGTGTCGGCGGCGGATATGGAGAACTGTTTCGATGGTTTGTGTTATGAGATTCGATTTGCGGTAAATTATTTAATGCGAACATCGATGGCGTTACCGAACGCGGACTCATTTGAGACGAGTTATCACCGATTCGTTCCTCGAAATCAAATACTGAAATCGAATTTTGTCTATAATTCCTCATTTGAACCGAACAGTCAGTGCCGTCACTGCAGACGGTTTGAGGACTTATTGTACTTCTGATCGAGTTGTCAAACACTCGACAATCAGAATGAGAGACACTATTCGGCGAATTCGTTCGCAAATAATGTTTGGAATCATTGGCCGGAAGTGTCGGAAGTGGTCTCTGAGCCAAATGGTAAGACTTGATGGAAGAGGGACTCATTGGAGGGTTTTCTGGTGTTTCAGTTCTTCCCATTCGATAGGACGGGTAGTGATTGAGATAATGCTTATGATGTGATTCATGCGTTCGAACAGTGTTTACATTTTGCGAATTCGGGTTCGGACTCGGGTTGGGGTCGACGGGTCGCTGAGTAGGCGTTGCTCTTCTCCTACTGTTGTCTAAACTATTACTTCGAGACAAGTACTGACTTTTGTCGTCATTTTGCAAATTCGAGTAATTTTTGTTAATAATCGGGTCTTTTGTCACACAATTAACGGGAGGTTTGAGTTGAGTGTCGTCTTGACTCTTGAGAGCTATAGACGTCCGTCGGTTCGGAACGTTGTATAGGTTTGACGACTCGTGCAGATTGACTGAAGTCTCATATTTGTTGACATACGGCGATTGCATTAACAAGAGTTTATTCTTCTCTTCGCCGATATATATCACACTATTGGTTCCGCCACTACTACTTCCCGCAGAACTCGCGCCATCGAACTCATTGTCCAAATTGCGAAGCACTTCATTCGACTCCTCGTCGGTGTCGTAATCAAAGGTCGGCTCCGACTTAGCGGCGGCCGATCGCGGCCTCTGAACCGCTTTCACGCGATTCGGTAATGACGTGATTGATGGCGAAAGAGGTCGAACTCGCGGTTCGTTAAACTTGGCCGGAGTTGACGGCACGGATGACGAGTAAAGACTAGCACTTCTCTTCATTAACATCTGTTTGGCATTCCTTTCGGTCACAAAAAACTTATTTAAACTGTTTTCACACTTTTCCTGCGATTCGTCCGTCGAGTGACTGATGTTGTCTTCACTCAAGTCTTCGGTCGACTGATTGCGTCTCGATTTGGCCAACTTTGAGGCCGTGATCTGCCGGCGAACGACCATCAGCTTCGCCTCCAAGTCCTTCATTTTGGCCAACGAGAGCTGATACGCCTGTTTCCGCTGTTTTCGCACATTCTTCTTCACCGACACATCTTTGGCCAGTTTAGAGGCCGCGGACACTATCTTCGTCTGAATTTCATACTCCAGTTCTAACTTCGATAGGATTTCCTCTTCTTTTGATTTCGGCTTCAAAAGCAACTTATCATTCAAAGTGAAAGCAGTGCCCACTCGGCGCCGGATCACTGGCACGGGTTCGTTGGGGGCCAGAGGTGTCTCTGGCGGCAGATCTCCAGTCAGTTCCTATGAAAAGCATTTTTCAAATTTAAATCAAAGCCAGAGAACAGATAACTAAAGTCAATATATTTACCCCTTCTTTGAGACACAACGACTTGAGTTCCGCCAACTTCTTGTGCATCGCCTCTTCGAGCGCCTCTTTCCTCACTTTCAGTGTTTCAAACATTTCTTTTTGTTGTTCGCCCTTATTGTTCGACAACTGATTCAAAGCCTCGTCTTCTATACGAAGAGTCGGCAAACTATGAGAACTAAGGCTTCTTTGAAGCGACAAATTGTGTGAACGCGAAGAGGTTTGGACTGCGATTGAGCTCGAGTTGAGTTCGGCTGCGATTTCGTCGACAGTTCGCGGAGGGCTTAGAGAGTACTGCAAATAGTGATAGAATAAGCAAAACGTATTGAATGAAGAAATACCTAAAAATAAACTAAATTTATGCGAAAAACAAATAAATAAATACTTTGTTTGAATTGCGTCTATCGATATAGAACTGGTGCTGCGCTATAGCCATAGACCAAATGCATTTCGTTAGGGCAGCGCTGGCAGCGAACCAGACATAGACTGTGACATTACACGGACCAAATGTTCGCCGGCTCACTGACACCCTGTGCCGCACATGGAAGAGATTGAATGCTCAATAAAGTGTCGAATGAATTGATAACAAAAAATCAACTCAAAAAATAAATGTTAAGTAAAAGTTAGTAATACTGTATATATATTATAGTAAGTATTGTATAATAGAAAGTGAATACAAAATAATATCCTTTTTTCAAAAATATTCTCTGATTACAAAGTTATGGTTGACTACACTTGAGATGTGTTTTATTCAGTCGAATGAGTTTTAGTGCAAATAAATAAGACTTTGGAAGACATGCATACATGCGGTGCAGTGAGAGAGGAAAGGAATGTTTCATTTGTGATCATTCGGTGCACTTACTGTGTCGTTGGATCAGTGATTGCGGTCGAGAGATCGTCAAACGTGTCGATTGACTCTTCGATTGCGTTCTCATACAAATTGATTGAACTTAACGTATGCACAACACTATTGGCAGAGAGTGTCGAGAGTATGGAGTGTGGAGTGTGAAGGGATGGCACAAAAACATCGGTACAAATATGTTTAGTTAAGAGGAATTCATACAAAAAACAGTATAAATATATTAAACGAGAATTGAAAGCAAAGATTGTGCACAAAAGTGATGTTCAGTTCTACACATTTCCAAACTATGCTTTAAAACGGTTTTGTAGAAAATGTTTGATTAACTCCAAAAATAGGTTTTAAACTTGAAATTGAAGTCAAGTCAGAAACAAGAGTTGAACTGAGGCTCAAAATTCTTGGGTTTGAGAAGACATCGACTAAAACATATATCACTAAACACTGGGAGTCGTGGAGTGATGTGTTAGGAGTGAAACACATTTACGAGTCAGTAAAGCCTAACACAAAAATATTTAGTTTCAAAACAAATCGTTTTATTCGTTTCACACGATTCCAAGTATGAAATTCGAGGCAAATATATATAAAAAGCGCAAAAAAGGGGCAATAATTGTGCGCTTGATTGTGAGCAACACTTTGATATGAGACCTACTAGTGCCCTATGTCAGAGCTAATCAGAATTTATCGGCAAAAGCGCTGACACATACTATACGATTGCAGGAATAAACGCAAAGCTAACTAATATTTAACTAAACAATAATCTTATCTTAAATTATTAAAATAAAACTTTAGTTAAAGTGTTGGCTCTAATGAACAACTCTATGATTCAAATCAAAACTAAATAATAAAGAGATAAAAAAATGCCATTCAATGACTAACCGTTTGGGATCTCTAACTTCAATCGAGAACTTCTTTTCCCTGAAGTAGAGGTTCTCGAGTTGTTTCCAAAGAAAGTTTCGACGCGGGATACGTCGGTCGCTGTAATCGAATTGATTGATGCCCTTATAGCTCAATCCGAGCCAATACGGAATACCTGTTTTATCCTTCAAAACGCACAGCACAGGTAGAAATGCGGAGAGGGAGGGAAGAGAGAATAGAGAATTAGAATTTATGATCATTTGATAGCAAATTATTACATAATGAGCAGTAATTTCTTAAACACAAAAACTAATATATAATTTAAGTAACAAAAAAGTTTTGATTCAATTCGAAAATACGTTTCGCTTACTTTAGTCTCATAGAAGTGAACGCCATATGTCGGCTGTTTCTCAATTATTGACATATATTTCACAATCGCATCGCCACGACTTTGACCCCTAAGCTCTTGGTAGTCGACAATTACCTTATCCTCACTTATGGATTCAAATCAAAAATAATAGAAAATATTTTACTTCATATATAATGACATTTCAATATCTTAAGTGCATATAATGCGGATATTTCTAAATCGAAATATAAAACAAAAATCTAATAATAATAATAATAATAAATCGAATTAAGGAATAAAAAGGAAAGAAAAAGATTTTTATATAAAACTTAAGACAAGTTCTGCTCTTAAGAGACATTCATTAAACTTCTTATTAAATCCAATAAATTATATGCTTTTTATTTTTAGAAATACGAATCAAAAGAAAAATAATCAGAAGTTATATCATATAAAGTAAAAAATGATAGTTTGAGATGAACTGATGCACTGATAGGCGCAGAGAGTACTCACCAGACTTGCAGAGATGGAAGTTCTTTGAGTATATAAGTCGGGATTAACTGTAATTTCTTCAAATAAGCCCTTGTTTTCGATTCACTGACAGACAAAAAGTTTGAATACAAATGATTAATAATAGATAAGTAGTCAACACAACAGACTTGAGAACAACTAAACTACTACTCAAGTCTCAACACTAGAATTCAATCTTCTATTCTATTTCTAGCTTTAAATTAATAACAATAAAAGACTTGTTATTCACCCAAAAAGAGCTATTTATCGCTAAATCAAAACTAAAAATACAAATCAATGCAAACGAAGAGTAATACGAAAACTGAATTGTCAGCCAAAGAAAAAATTAATACATTTTGTAACACATATTATATAACCAAAACTTGAAAAAATTGAGTTTAGCGCACGATTTGGAAACACTTACTTGAGATAATCGCCATAAGTTGACTGCAATACCAGTGCCGCTAATAAGAAGACAGTGTCCGCATCGACTTGAATCACCTCCTATTGGGTTATACAATGAATGAAATGAATGAGAGATAAGAAGGCTTTTGAGAACGCATTCGCATTATAAGACTTTAATACAATATTAAAACACGTTCTCAATTTCAAAAAACAAAACCAAAAATTCATTTATTCGGTGTTATGGGTCAACAAACCCATACACTCCCACCAAATGCAAGAATATTTATTGTTGAGAGTAGTATCAAAAATATTTTTCGAGTTAAAACAGTTTTAACTATGAGTTTGAAATTAAATGAATGTTTAAATTACTCGTTAGCCGAGAGAGCACTGACGGCGCAAACAAACGTGTCTTTAATTATCTTAAAAAGAGAAAAACCTAAAGAATAAGTAAAAACGAGATTTTTAGCTGAGATGTTGTTCACAATATAACTGATTGTTATTAAGATTAGGTTTTTATTTTTCTCTTTTGTTTTTTACAAATATTGAGTTCATATTAAACATAATGTTTAACTAACTATAAATAAAATGCTATTTTAACGATACGATTAATGGCAATATATCATAGCATTGAAGCGAACATTCAGTCCATAATTAAGATAAATAAAGCGTTGATTTCAGTCTTCAAACTAAAGGTTTGAAATGTGAAGAATAGGGACTGAGAGGAGAAAAAAAGACAAACATTAAGCAAAATGCAAAATATATAAAACATTAGTAGAAAAAGAAAGACTAAATGAGTTGAGTCTAACGTAGGAGTAAGTAATGGCAGTGAGAAGAGGGAGACCGAGAAATAGCGCATAAAATCGAAATTATATTTTCGAGTATTTAAACTCACAATTATTTATTACGACAGATATCTGATAAGAATTGGAAATTTAAAGTTATTCCCAATTTGACTGCACAACACATCCAATGCTATTCTGTTCTTTCGATAAGAATTTTTCGATTAAAATTCCAAACGAGACGATCGTATTTCGAGAAAATAGGCGAGAATTTGTCAAAAATAAAAATAATAAATTGAATCAAATTTACTTAAATATCATTTAATTAAAAGAATCGAAAGAACGATAACTCGCGGAGACATAGAGTGAGAGGATAGGAGAGGATCGGAGTCTAACCTATTTTGAGCCGAAGGGCGATCTTTGTAGCGATCAGTTGAGGGAAGAGAATACGAATGAAATATACGAATGTATAGTATTTGTGATTTTTGAGGAGCAGTCGACTTAAGTTATTATAATTCTTACGACTAATGTATTTGAAAAAATGGTCTCAAAAATGCGTTTTTCTTCTTATAGTGAATAGAAATTCTTTCGAGACATTCGACTTTCACTCCCAAAATATCATTGTGTGAACTGAGAGGAGAGAAGAAGTATATAAGGTTTAGCACTGTTTGAAACACACATTCAATAACTGAGAGAAACGATAGATATTTCGGTGAAAAGAAGTGAAAAAAGTGGAGAAAAAATAGTTTAAACACAAAGTTATTATAGTTTATAGACTGCGAGCGAGTCTACAATACAAAACAGTTCCATATGTTTGGCTACTGTCACGAACCTTATCCGAAAGAAGACATTAAACCCTGAAAATACATATTTTAAATAAATGTATACATATTTGCATTGGAATTATGCGAAGTCATCAAAAAATTCCGAATCGAAAAATCAATAATCGAGACGAAAGAATACATGTCATGAAAATGAAGTGAAATTCCACGACAACTACGATTAGTATTATATAAAAAATAAAGCAAAAAAAGTTTCGTTCAATTTGAGTAATAATAAAAAAATATAATAAAACATAAAAACCATTCGAACCGAGGGTTTAAAAATGAAAGGAAAAAAGGAAATACTTTATATAAATAGTCTAAAAAATATCGATTACTCTTCGGTATGAAAAATGATTTACGAATTTTCTCTTCGAATGACAATTACATTTCGGAAAATAGCA